>VXAV01000544.1:72558-86345 GCA_013399715.1 Alectura lathami | reverse complement strand
AATACACTTGTATAACATAGCCCATGCCTGATTGCTGTGCTATCTTCTCAGTAAACTTTATTCCTGACAATTTTCTGTGTGATTTACAATGTTTATGTGCATGTGTGTGTGTGTGTGGTACAGGCATCCATGCTATAGGAAAACTTTAGGCCAGAACATGTGGCAAATAGCATGACAACCGTGGCTCCACCAGTTGGAGAAAGGGCTATGGGCCAGAAGATCCTGCCAGCTTTAGAGCCAGCAACTGGAGCTACTGGTCAGATACTGGCCAGCCTTGGTTAAACCACCTGACTATAGCCAGTTGTTAGTGAATCTCCGAGTATATGTGTGTGTGTGATGTTAGCAAATCTCCATCCTGATCTGCAGAGCTGGGGCCATCTGCATTGTCCATGTTTTACTTGAGTGCTGCTTGTGTTATTATGGCTGCCAACGACTGCACTGCTCTTGCAGCTTTGTTGATCTGTGTGGTGGCTGTGTTAGTGTTGTCCATGCAACTGCATGATTGGAGCTGCTTGCTGCTCGTTAGATCTGCAAATGGGAGCAACATCAGCCACATCAACCACACTGGGATAGGAGGAACCCACAAGAACAGGAGCCCAGAAGGTCTGGAAATCTTTTAAGATCCTTCACAGACTTTTTAGTCCAACTGCATCTGGTCCAACTGCATCTAGTCCAAGTTCACTAAGTTCTCCCATTCTCCTTTTGGAGGCTCTGGTACTGGTAACTGTGTAAATCAGATATTGGACCACATGGCCTTTGGATATGACAATATATTCCAATTTCTTTTTGAAGACTTCCTGTGTGAAAACTCTCTTCTTAACTACTAAATATTATACAAGCAACAAAAATACATGGTAGCGTGTCAGAACATTCACAAGAAACAGCAATTACTCAATTTTGATCTTTGTACTAAATAAAAAGAACATAAAAGTTTTTGTGCTTAACATTTGTACCATCCTTACCTATAAACTTCCCTGTTTCATTTCATAGTGACAAGCAGCCTGTAACAAAAAGATTAATATTTATTCCAATAAGTACTGTGCATGTGGATCATATTTCACGCAAGATATTTTTCAAGTTTAACGTTATGTAGGTAGCAATTTTCCTAGTTGTAAAATTGAGTTAACTTAAGAGAGACCTATAAAATTTAGGCTGCATATATCAAATACAGTGGCGAAATGTCACACTGAAATCCATTGCAGTAGCCTTTGTAACCATGTATATGCACAACATTGGTTTGTTCTGGAATAAATCCTGCACCGTATAAAGAACTATAGCTCCTATTGAATTTAGTGGTGACTTGACCTGAATTAAAAAAAAAAAAAAAAAAAAAAAAAGAGAGAGAGAGAGAGAGAGAGAACTGAATAAAAAATTTTAAGATTTGATATTTTGGCAATTAATTACATGTCATTACAATGCCATGTTTCAATTCATCTAAGCACTTGGCCAAATCACTGTCTATTTCTGTGGTTTTTAAGGACATTCTGAAAGGATGTATTGATGGAACCTTAAATAGCAGAGCATTGCCAGGGCTGTATAAAAAAATTTCTTTAAACAGACAAAGACATGTTTTCAGAGAAAGGCTTCCACCTACATGTAATAATGGGTACAAAATTCTACCATTTTGTAGTAGCATCAAAGAAGTCTCCAAGTACATTTGCACCATTATTTACCCTGATACTATCCATAGCAACTCCCATGGAACTACAAATCTTTTCAATACGTTTTAATTGCCTGATTTACTTTTTAGCAGAGAACAAATGAACAGGTAATGAAATAAAAATCTATGAGCCATTAGTGAAGACAGTAATCTAATAGTAATAGGTAAAAAGTATTTTATTTTCCTGAAAATATTCTAGACCATATTAAAAGTCAAAGATTAACAGCTATGTATACTGGAATGTACAATATCATGTAAATGATGAATGGCCTCTTTTGGGTTCAGTCCAGCCCTCCAGTGAACACAGATAGAAATATAGGAGTTATTTTCTCTAAGAAATCTTTGGTTTCATTGTTAAGGTTGTTGAAATAATACTATTTGTGATGATGTAAAATGGATTTTTTTGCTTCTGTGTTAATCTAAAAAAAGTATAAATACATGTTATATATACATGTCTAGTCTATGCATAAGACACACATATATATTCATGACAGACTAAGCCACATTCAAATATGAGATATGAAATACTTTGTAGTCTGTTATTCAAACCATCAGTTATACCAGTCCTCACTATCTTTTCCTTCTGAAAGACTACCTACAAGCTGTAAACATTATCCATTTTGCCTTTTGTCAGCCTCAAAGTTAGCAATGCTTCCTTAACCAGAACAATTTAACCTGAAACATGAGTTAAAACCTATATATATATATATTTTTTTTTCTGTATACTAGTAGCTGATACATTAATTTCTTGTGCAAGTAGCAACATTTCTAATTGCTGGTTCCATCTTCTTCCGCCTTCTTCATTTATCACCCCTCGCATGTATATAAAGGTTTAACAGGACTCAAAGCATCAAAATATTTGAGATGGGTCCATTCAGAACTTTTCTTAATGTGAGGCCTTCAAAGATCATCTAGAGACTAATAAAATCAGGAAAAGCACAATTTTTTTGAATTAAAATGAAAAACTCTGTGATGTTAACCTTCACCGAATGCCGCCACCCACCCTGCTGCTCTCTCACCTCCCTTCCTCAGTAAGACAGGAGGCTGAAACAAAGATAGGGAGATCACTTACTAATTACCATCATTGACAAAACAGATTTCACTCAGAGAAAATTAATTTATGGGAAATTAAAGTAGATTTGAGTATGAGAAACAAAGGCAAACATTATAACAACGCCTTTCTTCCCCCCTCTCCCAGGCTCAGCTTCACTCCTTCACTCCAAGCTGCTCTAGCCCACAAGCCCTCATGCACTGGGTAGGGAGTGATGGTTAGACAGTCTTTAGTAGTTCCTATCTGCCACCTCTTCTTCCTCACACTTCTCCTCTGCTCCAGCATGGGCTTGTCATAGGTTGCAGTTTCCTTCAGGAAGTATCCACCTTCTCTGGCACAGTCTGCCCCTTGGTCTGCAGTGCAGATGTCTGCTCCTCTGTGGTCCACTCAATGAGTTGTGAGTGAATCTGCTCCAGTGCATGGAGCACATCCTCCCCTCCTTCTTCTCTTACCTTGTTGTCTACAAAATTGTTTCTTACAGGTTTTTTTCCTCATTCCTTACTGCCAGGGGTGGTTTTTACCCTTTCTTAAACAAGCTTTCCTTGAGGTGCTGCCATCTTGGCTGCTGGACACAGCCATGCCCTGTGGTGGGGCCATTAGAGCCGACTGGAATTGGCTGTGTCTGGCACAGGGCAGCCGCGGCCTTGCCTCACAGAGTCCACCTGTGCTCTCCCCACTGTCCATACCTGGACACAGACACTCGATGTACTCTGTCTTGAGGAGCAGGCTGTAGTCTGGTTGCAAAGTGAAAGAATATCCCTAAAACTCCTGTTGAGGAGAAATAGAAATGTACACTGTTACTGACAGGTGCTGACTGACTTCTCATCTGGCATCCACACCCAAGAAACTACATGGGTCTTTCTACCACCTGATCTTTCTGCTACCTGAGTCTCCACTCGCATGAAAATAGATCTCCTGCAAGCTATCAAAACTCTCATTTCAGCTACAGAAGATGTAAAAAAAAGATCATTACTAGATGGTGCTTTTCCTCAAAATCTTCAAAGCATTTGCATGGTATATGATACATAGACACAGCACTTTCATGCATGATTGATAGTTTTATGTCTCTCATATCTAGATTTAATATAGTGACTATGACAGAGCGACTAGAGAAATAGCATAGTGAAGATTTTCAAGAAAGGAATTAACAAGATGAAAAAATGCCAAACTGGGGACATTTGCTAGCAGGATCCATAAGAATTATGCACAGTTTGTTTGCAGTTTGCAGTTCACTGCATATGTTTAACAGCTTTCTTCTGTGTGGACTTCAAATGCAATGGATAATCTTGGCTACCAAACAAGAATCTGTGACAACAAAAGGAAATTAGGACCAAAAAATAGGTTTGTAGAGACAGTGAAAATATAGATTTTACTTTCAAGGACTGCATTTAATATTTTTCAATTAGTAATTACTTTAAATTAAGGTATTCATGACTCTCCAAATATTTTTCTTTAGGACTGTTGCGTTTCTCATTTTCCACCCCACTGTCCCAAAGCAAGGACATTTCCTTTGCATCAGTTTTAGTACTATTTACTCATGTCTTGAATAGCCAAATATTTTTCTTCAGGACTTAAATGCATGATAAGTAATGTAATTACATTCCTCAAATCATCAGGAAAAAATGTCATAGAATGTACAAATATATCAAACATTCTGTATATTGAAAATAGTCTTTAAAAAGCTGCAAGCACTTGTAATTGTAAACATTAATATTCAAAAATAAATTATTACAATCAGCCATTATGTATGACTTTTTGCATGCAGAAATGAAACAGCTGTTCTTTAGGATTAAATACGCATACACAGCAATCATTGCTATGACAGCAAAATGAGGGTATATGCAAATTATTCTGCCAAAACCAAGCACTTACATTAACAGAAATAGCCTCTAGATTCAAAAAAAAAAAAAAAANTTTTTTTTTTTTTTTTTTTCTCTTCACTGTTTTATTTTGTATCTTCAGAGTTTCTGGAATATGCCCAGAAGACCTTCTTTATTCATTCACATTTCAAACTGAGTAGAACTTTTATAAAACTAAATAAAAACTTAATTTCAGGGCTCAAAATAGTCTCCATAGATGCATGATGCTTTTAAGTCAAAAGCAGGGATAATGGTCAAACCAAAAATGACAATATTTAGTCCTGCAATAATAAAGACTGCTGGACAAATAAAAGAAAAACATCTGCTTTCTTTTATTCCATTTCCTTATAAGAGGCAGATTAGAATTTGTCATTTCAAAACAGTTCAAAATAAAGCACAAGGCAAGATAAAAACTTTTCAAATGTTGTAATATGCCTTCATAGTCCTTCCTTCCAATCCAGCTCCTTTTCTGCCATTTTGCAGCTGGCTTCCAAATGCCACTAATTCAGCCTCAACATTACTTACTCTTTCCTACTTTCCCACTTTCAGTGCTAATAGCTTAAATTTCCTTTCAATTCAGAAGTAACCTAAGTCCTAAAATTTTTCAGAATGCAGATACCCTGCTATCATACAGCAACTTTTACATTCATAGCCTGTGAAAGACAGAAAGTGTTCATGGAACACGAGTAGAATATTGAGGGTTATCTTCAAAAAGAACACAGTGGACAAATCTTAAACGAAATCCAGGCCAATAATTTCATGCAGCACAATGCTCTGCCATTCAAAGTTCTCAGCCTAAACAAACAGAGAATTCAAGTTAAATATAATAGAAGCAATGACTCTGAATCAAAGTCAGGTGTTCAGGGCCAGACCAGATGGGGCTTTGACCATCCTGGTCTACTGGGAGGTATCCCTGCCCATGGTCATATAATTGCTGTCAACCTACCTACCAGCCATCTATTGGTTGTTCTAAAAATATGAGATTCATACTATAACAGGTCTGTGAAAAGACATATTTTTCCTTTATAAAGGGCAGAAGGTGACATAAAGCCTCATTGTTTGCTTAACTGCTGTATCTAACAATTTTGCCAAAATATTTTAAATTATTATATGCAAACAACAACAAACAGTGCATCATTATAATATCCTTGTATTCTTATCTCAAATTAATTTATTCTTTGGAAACCAGAGCACTGACATAACAGAGGAATGGAAGTATCCTTTTTCATCATCAGATGTTGCTTTCTCTCATTGTCATTAGCTTTTCCAATTCCATCCTTAAGAACATTTAATTTTCTACCACTACTGTCATTTAGAAGGATAATCCTGATTGTTCTATAACCTATGAATTTCATCTAATTTCTAGCCTAAATTTACTTACGGCCAGAATACACTTGCTGCTTTTCTCTACCTTTTTAGAAATACCTGATGTGTTGTGCTCAGGGATAACCATTACCTCCCCTACTGCCATGCATCATGGATATCTATTAAACTTAGGTCAGCATATTGAAGCTCAGATATGTCCTATGACTAATCAGAATGGTAGATCTTTTTCTTCCTCTGTTATTTTCATCTTCTCTGCGCAAGTTACAGCAGATTTTCTAATTAATTCCCGAACAAGTCACCTGGAACTACAGTTTATTTTTCTTAAAGCTTGGAAGTTGTCCACCCTTCCTATATAATATTTTGATCATCCCTGGTGTTGAAGTGCCTTCATATCAGCACCATATTTCTCTAGCTCAGTTTAACTTTCTCTGTCAAGGTCATCTAGTAACATTTTTTAAAGATCAAGAATCAGATATTCACAAAGTTTAACAAATGCTTGTTGTTGAGAAGACATTAGGCCTCAAAACTGTATGTCTAAATCATATTAGAGTTAAAATATTCTCAAGATTCAAAATTTTTTATTTTATTAAGAAACATAATTTCTTCAGAACAAAAAGTCAGTAATATTTTCTAAAATCCTGAAACTTTCATGTTTGAAATCTCACCCTAGTATTCAGTATCACTTCACTTTATAACCTGTCACAAGTACAATATGTTGTTGAAACATTTCCCTTAGTTTATGCTCTCAAACACCTTTGACTAATTTGAAGTCTGAGAGGAACAGAGCTATTAATAACTCTAATTTGGGCTCTTTTTCACTAAGGTATTTAAAAATATGCTGAACATAGGAATGAGGATAGTTATCAAGGGTTTCTCTCGGAAGGGTACTGTAGTGAAAAGACTCTGAGATGTCACTATTTTTCCAAAGATTTGAGTTTGAATTTACCTCTGGAACCATGCTGACAGCTGCCCCCAGTTAACCCAGCTGTAAATACATTTCAGGCGTTTTATCTGGAGAGTCAAAACTACTAGATATATTATTAATTATCGCATCTTACTGCACACATAGACTAGAGAAAATAGCATTCCTTAATCATACTAACCCCAGATACTATTTTTGACCTGCATGCTCTGCTGAGTTAAGACCATTGGCTCGGCATGTCTATTAAGATATCTTTCATTATTCTGCTGTTCTACTAAAAAAATAAATAAATAAAAAAAAATCTGTACTGAAATTCCCCAGTCAGCACGAGCGGCTTGAACAAATACCAAAACATGTTTAATACTGTGGAAATGTATTATACAGTGTATATTACAGACTGACTCCAAACCTTTCCTTTATATCTCGGCAAATAGAGTCTATAAAGAAAGATGCAGGGCCCTGAGGCAGATCAATTTTTATGGCCATAAAATTGTTTTGCTACTTTATTTCCTTACTAGAAGTGAGGAAGAATTTCTGATTGATTATGTTTTCTGATGTTCGATTAATTATATACAAAGATAATGATACGGGGTTGTTACCTGGAGAGCAGTAATATGTCAAAAAAATAGCAATAAAGCGGTAGAAGCAACAGAAAACCTGCAATATACAGTTTTTTGTGATCTTTTTCATTATATTGTGTTTATAGGAGAAAGCAAAATTTGAGGGGCAAATAACTAGTTCATCTAGTGCAGTAAGCATGAATCTCAGTAAGTTTCTGTGCAAACTCTGCATTGCTGTAGCATTAAATAATGGGGCCAGATTTGTTCTGACACACTGTGCAGTCTGATCCATCCCTGGACACGGAGGATGGATCAAAAGACCAGAAAAAGACTTCCAGCAGGTAAGAAGTAGTGCAGTTATGCATCTTGACTTTAGGGAGGCTTTTGACACTGGTTAATACGACAGCACTGTAAGCAAGCTAAGGAAAAAAGATCTGGAACAAGTGAGATCCTCCACAGGCAGGTTGCACTAATACAAGAGGGAGTCAAAGATTGTATATGTAATTTATATAAAAGATAAGGTGCTGGTTAGCCTAAGGAAAGGGAGGAAAGATAATATTGTTCAAGTACAAAAGAGGCTGTTACAGATGAAGGAATAGTCTTTTTCTTCTGCTAATAGTGGATATAAGGAGTAAATCGCAGTAGGAAAGATTCAGGGAAGCCCTTAGGAAAAAACGTGAGTGCTTTGGAGTAGGAAATCAGACCTTTGGGTGGTAGCAGAGAAAGGCAGAGGATGCAGAGCTCTCACTGTCATAGGAGGGATTTACAAACAGAGAAGGCAAAGGTCTGCCTGGAATGGAACAGGTACAGTTGAAACTGCTTAGATTGAGGAGCTAGAAAAGATTAAATTTAGCACAATACATTTCAATTTTTTGATGATAACACCCTTGCCACTGCCTGCTGAGATCTCTGCTGTTCACTCAGTACCAGCTTTCATGTTCTTTGGTGGCTATGTATCTTCAGTTTTGAACATATCCCTCGAAAAAAACAGATATAACAACCTCAAGGTATGATAAATGGATTTGGAAACTGATACAGATGTGCTGCTTCCTTTATGCTTAACTTTAGTGCTGCTTGGCATGAAGCAGCAAATGCTGAGGTCTGTATGTTTTTGCAGGGAGATCACAATATTCCACTGCAAAGGTCATAAACTGTTAAAAGAAAACCAGAACTTCTTTGTGAAGCAGAAAGCCTTATTTCAGGTTTTGGAATTACCTTGCTTACTTTACCCTGTTTGTAAAATGCAGGTGACTATATTGGAGGCATCTTTGTTGGACATAATGACCTTATTTCTGCAAAATTGCCTGACAAAATGATTTGAAGACATAATTTAAGCAAAAATCCTGAAGTAGAAAGGCTGCCAGAAATAAGAAATACACAATGAATCCATCTAGAATCTGGGCTGAGACAATCATTCTGCCCAGTAGCTGCCCCTTGATTGCAATCTCCCCAGTTGCAGGCACCTGGAAAGATGAGCCCCCAGGGCCACAGCCCTACTCTAGTCCCCTGCCTCCCCCACCCCCACCCCACACACACTCATACATGACAGGGCAGACTGCAGGTCTAAGGCACAGGGCATGGACAGACAAGTGCAAACCACTTATATGCTGATGGACACTTTTATTTCCTTACCACTCTATTTTCCGCACTTCTCCCTACCCACATCATCTAAATCCCTCCCTTTTTAAGCTTTTGGTACTCCTATAAATATCCCATAATAAACCCTGTACAGTCCCCTAATGATCTTCCTTTCTGTCCCATAATGTGTCCCTCATTCGTAGGCACTGACCCCTCTAGTCTGGAAGGTGATCTGGAGAGGTGCTCTGGTGGGTTGGCTGTGATGGGTCTCACGCCTGGACAATGAGCTCATGGCTCTTGTGGGACAGCCCCAGCAGGTGTCTGGGCAAAGTAATAATTCCTCTAGAGTCTTCACCTGTCATTGTGCCCCTATGTTCCTCTTGTATTGTGGAAGTTAGAGAATCATAGAATGGCTTGGGTTGGAAGGGACCTCAAAGATCATCTAGTTCCAACCCCTCTGCTGTGGGCTGGTTGCCACCCACTGGATCAGACTTCCCAGGGCCCCATCCAGCCTGGCCTTGAACACCTCCAGAGGTGGGGCATCCACAGCTTCTCTAGGCACCCTGTTTCAGTGCCTCACTACCCTTTCAGTAAAAAACTTCCTCCTAACCCCCAGCCTAAATCTCCCCTCTCTTAGTTTAACCCCAGATACTTAGTTTAACCCCAGATTTAGTTTCCTTTAATTCCCCCTTGTCGTACCACTATCAAACTGTGTAAAAGATCAGTCCCCTCCAGTTTATAAGCTCCCTTCAAGTACTGGAAGGCCACAATGAGGTCTCCCCAAAACCTTCCCTCCTCCAGGCAGAACAAGAACCTGCTCCAGCAGCTCCATATCTTTTTTTTTTGTGCTGGGGGCCCCAGGCCTGTACACAGTACTCCAGATGGGGCTTCACGTGGGCAGAGTAGAGGGGCAATCGCCTCATTTGCCCTGTTGGCCCCTTTTTGATGCAGCCCAGGATACCATTGGCCTTCTAAGCTGCAAGAGCACACTGTACGTTCACATCAAGCCTCTCATCCACCAGAACCCCCACGTCCTTTCCTCAGGGCTGCTCTCAAGGAGTTCTTCTCCCAGTCTGTGCACGTACCTACGATTGCCCCGACCCGAGTGCAACACCTTGCAGTTGGCCCTGTTGAACTTCATCAGGTTCTCATGGGCCTACTTTTCAAGTACCTTTGTTGGGCTCTTCTGTGTTGAGCCTGGGAGAAGACAGGGTAGGTTATTGATCAAATTACTCCTCTCACCATGATTTCTCTATGATTTCTTTAAGTGTACAGATGAGCTGCTTATCACTTAGTGCTACATGACACTGACTTATTCAGTGGCTTGAAATTATGTAGAGATCAGAATACAACGACTAGAGAAGTGAAGGCTTCTGGATATATTTTAGTGCAATTCTGTCTGCTTCTATGAAAGTTAACAATTTTATACATTTCCTAAGCTACTTTGATAGATTTTCATCTAAAGGAATGATTTGTCCCATAAAAACAGCAGTATGTATGGATGTAACAGATGCTATGTTTCTATACAATAAATAGCTTTTCTGCTTCAGAGATAAGAAGATTTAGGGAAAATATGATTAAATTAAATTGACATTTTAAAACTGTTTTAACTAATGCTCCTAATTTCCATTCCACTTAAAAGGTTTTTCAGAAGTTTCAGAAATAATCTGAAGTTCATTAAAAATATGTCTCCCTTCCTTGTTTTCTACCAGCAACATTCCCAAGGAAACAGGATTCCTTTAGCTCCTTGCTCCTACTGGCACACTTGCTCACTCTCCTAAGAGTTCCTGGAGTACAAATCATGAGTTACTGTTAATCACATATCTTTTATTTATGTTGAATTTCACAGTAGAAAATTCTCATATGAGGAAAGCATACCTTGTTAAGCATCTACTCCTTATCGTCTACAATTCTAAACAAGATTTGCCCTGGGATATCTAAGAGAATCACAAATTTATTAAACTAACAGAGGGAGATCTCTTTATCTTTCCTACCTCTCCTTCTGCATTTCTCCTGTAAAGGTTATTTGAAAAAAAAAAAAAAATCTGCTTTGGTTTATTACTTGGCACGTTATCCCAAAATATGTTGCCATTGTTGCTGGGAAACAGTAGGAATGAACCGGAGATTTCACATTGTGCAAGCAGTTTTAGATATGCTCTCATACTGTTTACATTTCCATGTCACCTGATCCAAATGCCAAACTGAAATCCTCAGGCATACAAGCATGTCCCATTTACTGTGTTTCCATTTCCATACACAAAGGTACTCCTAATGTTTTGTTGTTGGTTTTCCTTCCTCTAAAGAGAGAGGAAATATCAGCACCAAATTCATTGTGAAAGAAACTAGTTGAAACTTTTGCCATTACAATAATCCAGGTCATTTATGTATGGATAGATTGAAATGTTTATAGACATTCATGTAAAAAACAAATGTTGTGTACAGCAACATTAAAAAAACAAATGTTATTCATTATTCCAATGTTATGTTTTCTTCAATACCTGTAATTGATGTTCTCCTTGAGCTTCATTCACTATACAATTATTAAACTCTTCTATATGAATGAAAAATATACATCAAAAAGAATATACTTACTAATGTGTAAAAACTATTGCACAAAGAAAGTTCTTTTAATGCATATAAGTGCCTGTATTCTATGCCTACTGGAAAATAATTACATGGGTTTAGCAAAGTTGGCTTTGATCTCAATGTAAAAAGAATTTCAGCAGCTCCATTCCCTTAATTGGATTTGATATGCATTGTAAACCAAGCAGTACCCTTCAATCAACTGCAAAAATAAGCCAAGCTTTAAAAATCTTGCAGCTGCAGACATTTACAATGTACATTGGGAGTCACTAACAGGTCCAAGCATCTTTTTCTGCCTTACACAAAGGCTAAACAAGGCATTCATATCTGCTGCTTGTAGAGCTTAAGATTTGGATGCTTCAAAGTACCAGATGTCCAGAGATGTACCTAAACAAGAATGTGATTCTAAATACAGTCGTACTCTCAGCTGGATTTCAATTATGTATTTGAACTCAGGTATGTGTTTGCATGTTTTGCTGGTGAATGCAAAGTTTTTGACTCTTTGTGAGATTATGTCCTAGGAAAGAAGTAACAACTTCTAGCAGTAATTTCAAGCAAAAAAAAAGAAAAAAAGGAAAAGGAAAAAAAACTGTATTGTGCAGACTTCATCATATAGAATGTAATGACATGCCTATGATATGTCTTATTCAAAGAATTCTGTGTAAATGTAAAAATATATATCTACTTTTAAAAAATGTACATGTAAATGGCTACTATGGCACATTAGAGCAGCTAGTTTCTGAGAGTGTTGGGGAACGTTAAAAAAAAAAAAAAATAACATGATTGTATGGGTTGTATGGGCACATCCATCATCACTATGACCAAAGTGTTTACGTTAGCAAACACTACTCTATTAAAATTCAAAGTGAATTATTTGAATTTGAAATTACAGAGGAAACCTTCCCACTTTCTTGCAAGCGTTGTTGGTTTAAACATTAAAAGCGGATGATGCCTTTGAAGTCCAGAGTTAGATGCATGAACTTTTGCACTTTCTCTAGATGTACCCAACAAATAGGACATATTTGTTACATATTATTCCTTATTCCAGTGATAGTATGATTCCTTTCACCTTTGACCGATTCTATTTTAGCTGGTCTAAAAATCATTCTTTTTCATTATAAAGTCCATGGTCCTCCATCTATAAACAATGAGAGTTTTATTCTTGTTTATATTTGTATGCAAATATTCTCATAATCTCATTACAACATAGATTTGTTTTCTTAAATTGTGCTTAGGCCACAAGATAGCTCTTGATGCTGCTCTTCCTAAAGGTCTTTCCAGTCTTATACTTCTTGTAATGGCAAGGTAAATTCCTATTTATGGCACAGGAATTTGATTTAATGGATATTTACGTAGCTAAATGAGTGCCAGCATAATTGAGCAAAACATGGGACAGAGATAATTAAGCATACCAATGAGCTATGTCACGTGACTCCAGACAGAAGCCATTAGTTCAGTGTTTGGTTTCTTGAAGCAATTTCTTAATATCTATTGATGATATTGCTGCTTCCATAGACTGCATATCTCAAGGTTCAGTTAATTTATATCTACTACCTAGAATATTATTTTATGACAGTCAGTTTTATTGAGAGAATAAAGTGATTCTTTTCAATAAGGAAAGGAAGTGGTTCATTCAAATAAGGAAGAAACTTCAGTCTGGTTTCTTCCTTAGGCTTTATGTAATCTCCTGCTAATTCCACCATATTTAAAAGTTCATGGATATGACTGCAGTGTGCAAAGTGATACCTGTAAGAATTTACACAAACTTATGTAGGAGGCAAGAAAATTTAGGGTATTAGCTAAAGATTCCTAGCACTTTGTTAAAGTCCTGGCTTCATCAGAGACTGTATTATATTACATTATTTTATATTACATTGTAGCATATTTCGCTCTTTCTCTTGTTAAAACAAGCAGTAATAAAAGATTTATCTTCCCTCGAAATAAGCTTTTTGTTCAACTTAAAATGATGATTTTTTTTTGCCATTGGTATGAAATTTTACACCTTATCCTAAAATTAAATCAACTAAACTTTTACAGAGGGTAACTAACAGTGAAAACTGGAAATGGTTTTGAACACCGTAAAACATTTTGTTTATCTGAATGCTCAAACAAAGAATTAGAGAGCAGGATTTGAAGAGAAGCCAAATTATCTGTGGAATTCAAATAGAAATTTCTATTAAGTAGTCCTACTTGACACAAAACTCTATCTTTTACCCCGTTTAAAAAAAAAAAAAAAATTATATGTACC
>VXAV01000544.1:53055-67597 GCA_013399715.1 Alectura lathami | reverse complement strand
CTTGAAACCCCTAGCCTGTGGGACAAAAAATTATATAAATTATACATATACAAATGTTTTCCCAGGAGCAACTATTAAAGATAATGAAGAGTAATTGACTGTCACTATTCCATAATATTTTTGTAAAGTAAAGAATATAATGCTGTTGTACATGCTTAACCACATTTTGGTTTAAGCATAGGTTGATATTTTTACAATTCATATTCAGCAGCAGCAGCAGCAGCCAATTTGCCAGCTTCATAAAGAGTTCCACTCTGCCTCTTTCCATTAAAAATACAAGGTAAACAGGATATACTAACTCCCTTTTCAGTGTATTCTTTTAGAATTCTTAATAATGACTTACTACATGTATGCAAAGCACACATGCTTATAATGATGTTTACAGCATCATTAGTATTTAGCAATTTCTAGAACATGCCACAGTATTATAGAGGGTTTTTTTCCCCCCAACAGCTGACATACTTTTATTATATATATATACTGATTTCTGTATTTAGCATTTATGATAGCATTTTCATAAATATTTCTCTTTCTTATCTTCATTAGCTAACCCCAAATAATTTGGGGCTAGTAATCCACTAAATTAAAATAAACGCAACCATTCCGTTCCTAGCCTGAAATGTAACACTAAAATTCTGACAGATTAATCCATTTATCCATAGCCTTTTTTTTTTTTTTTTTACCGGAAATTCTCTTAAAGGATAAATTATGTGTTGAAAATGGAAAATGTTCTGAGGCTGAATCAATGATGCTATATGATATTATATCACAGTCTTTAACATTCTCACATGGAAAATAGTTGCAGGTTAACTTGTTTAACTATTTGCAGGTTAACTATTTGCTTGCAGTGATTACTAGTTTACAGACTGTTTTGAGTCTATGAAATATTCTTTAACAATACAAAAGTGCACTAAAATTAATATTCTGAAATGCAATACATGTTTTTTTTTATGTACTGATAGAGAGTATTCCAGCTGAGGGGGTTTGCTTGCTGGTATATTCTGTCTCTTCTACTGAGGCTGAGAGCATGAATCTTCATCTAGAGGAGTAGAGATAAAAGAAATGTATTGCATGTAGTCCTTGCACAAGCATCGATTCTTTCCCTGGTGATACTAAACAGGTGAAGGGAAAAATGCTTGCTTCAGGTGCCCATAGTGACGTGAGACCTATTGACCAGGAAATATGTGTGCTTGGTGAAAGCAGTGGCCCAAGCAAACTCCATGTGATGGGAAACAATCTGTGTCCCTTCTTAATTCCTCCTCCTTGGCCAGTAGGACATGGTTTCACAGCTATTAATGCATGCAGCTTCAGTTTCCTCTCTGTGTGCGGTTCATTCCAACATGAGCACTTAATGCAAGTGGCAACTGCTTTTCCATGTTTTTTTTTTCTTTAAAGTACCATAAACCTAAAAGTAATATGGGAAGAATAACTAGAAATTGATGCAACAATACTTGTCCTGGGTAGAGATGTTCCTTTCCCAATTCTTATAAAGTTATAACATTATTAGTGTGATTACTGTATTAAATCCAATCACAGTGTGTGAGAAGAAAACATAAATACAAATTTGAAATTGGAAACAGCAACTTAACAGCTTTCAGAGGTGTTTTGTGTGCTCTTGATATCTCTCTCACTTCAGGCTCTGGCAAGAAGCCCAAGGCCTGAATGGCTTTGTACATTTTATTTATTAAAATACTCCGGAAAGAGATTAACTTCCTTTGTGCATTATTTATTATTGTTTCACCTGCCATGGAGAGAAATAGCGTGCACACTGATGAATATACTGAAAGTGGCCTACTTACAGTGTAAAGAAACCATAAATGCCTTTAGTTCATCTTTTATAATTCTACCAAACAAAAGAAACCATTTCTAACTCCTACAGAAAAAAATAATATATTATTATAAGAAAAAAAAATAAAAATTTGCCATAGGAAGATTCTTGCATGATGAATCAAGGAGCTAATCTCGTGCCTTTACATGAAGCTCATCTTCTGCCAGTCTGATGGTTGGTACTACTGTCATATTCAAGTTCTCTGCCACGCAGTTTGAATGAGGTCTACAATACGCATCTAAAACTACAAGTCCTTCAGTTTAAGCTTTAAATCGAGGCAGATATGATAGATACATTGTTAGTCTTTCTAGCTACAAGGTCTTCTATGCATTTCACTGATTAGCCTTGTTCATTAAGGATACAAGTCTTCTTTCTGAGACATTGATATTGTGCCACCTGGTTCTCAGATTTTATGCACATGAGATAGATGAGGAAAGGTTGCAAAGAACACTTGCATTTTGGTGGAAAGTCTTCACTGACCACAAAAATTCCATCATCTGGAGATTAGCAATACCTTTTACTGTACAAATTTGAAAATATGTAGTTTGCTCTATTTGGAGTTATTCCAAGAGTTGAGTCACTGTCCAGAATTTGTCCTGAGAATAGATCTATTTTGACAAGAGCCTATGTATTAATGTTTCAGATGCCTACTTGATAATGTATGTTCGTATTTTCACAGCTTCTTAGCCTTCTCATTTAATACAAAATTATTAGCATGCTATTTCATTCAGGTATATACCTCAGCCTTTGCCTCTCTGTTCCTGGATTTTCAAAATCAATGTCATCTAAATATTTGGCATTATATCACTTTTTAAATTTCTTCAGTAAGTGTTGTTTGTTGGTAAATGTAAACGCCCTATGCCCTCTATGGCATCTGCATTCTTTAAATACCGTAGTGAGTCTTCTCTTGCTTTGTGGCTGCTTTATGCATATAGTTTGTTTAGATCTCTCTTTTCTTCTCAGAAATCAATCCCACCTCACTTGCAGTCATTTTAGTACTTCTCTCTCTGAACTATCTAGCTAAAAACCTCACAGAGTTGTCCATATACTTGGAATGGAGCACAGAAATCCTGACACAACCTCAAAGGAGCTATGCAGAGATTAATACTTCATTTCTGCATGACTTCACACTTTAGTGCAAGCAGTCAAAAGATCCTGGTTGCCTTTCTTCCCAGAGATGCACTGAATGACTTCATCCACAATTTAATGTCCAGAACCATCCCAATGTCTCTCTTGCCATCACTCCATTTCAAGTTTATCCTCTGTGTAGAATAATATGATTCAGATTAATTCTTTTCCAGCATGCCATATTTTTCATCTAGCATCACTGTGGCTTGAATATTTATTTATCCTTATTTCTATTAAGTACTGTGACTCCATACTGTCTCTTAACCCCACAAAATAACAAATGCATGTCTTAAGCACTACTCTAAAACCGAACCCATTATGGAAATAGTGGTACAAACACAAATGAATCAGTAATCCACATCAGTTACTTGTGTTCTACACAAAAGATATGCTGAAATAGTTAAGCATCAAACTAAACGTAGTGGCTTGACCTTGGATGACTGCTGGATACCCACCCAGCAGCTCTCTAACACCTCCTTCTCAACAGGACAGAGGATGAGAAAGCTCAGCAGCTGAGACAAAGACAGGGAGATCACTCAACAATTACTATCACAGGCAAAGGAGATTCAGCTGTGGCAAATTTCATTTAAGCAGTACAAAGGGAATGGGAAATGGGAGTTTCAGTAAGTCCATAATAGCTTCTCTTTGCCACTCCTTCTTCCTCACTTTTTTCGCCTGTTTCACTGTAGGTCTTTTCCATGCCAGCGGTTTTCTTCAGATTTCATTCACATCCACCTGCTCCAGCATGGGGTCCTCCATGGGGCTGCGTTGTGGATGTCTGTCAGCTACACCACTGTGCACGGAGCACCTCCTCTCACCTTGGTATCTGCAAGGTCATTTCTTACACCTTTTTCACTCATTCCTCACTGCCTATCCAGTGATTCTACACTTTCTTAAATGTATTTTCCCTGAGGTGCTGCCATCTTGGCTGCTGGGCCCAGCCGCTGGAGTTGCCTGGAATGGGCTGTGTCAGGTGTGGGGCAGCCCTCTGTCAGCCTGAGAACACCCAATACACTAAGAACAAAAGGCAAGCAAAAAATATGTAAAATATGACAACAATCAAGTAAATATTAATTTCTAAACTTTGTGGTATTGTGTGTGTGCAGTGGATTTAATTCAGAAGCTTAAACATTTAACAGAAGCAGGACAAGGAATAACAGAAAGAGGGCAAGGGAGAAATAAAAACAGAAGAAATAAAAAGAGGAAAGGTAATGAAATGGAGCGCTTGTGAAAGTCTGAGTTGACAGGATATGGACCAGAATGCTAACTGGTAAGGGAAAAAGAGTGATGTGTCTGCCTCTTTCCAGAGAATAACATGCAAGGCTTCATTTGCAGATATGCTACAGAAAGCAGGAGGTGGGGNGGGGGGGGTGGGAACTAGATAAACCAACCTACTGTGCATTCTTAAATAAAGCAGCTATAAGCAAGTGCTTGCTGTAATAAACAGAATAAATAACCTCCATTACAGAAATTTATGTTTTTCCTGTTGCTCTTCATCATGGCTGAAGAGCTCTTACCCTTAGATTTGCAAGTCTTCTTAGCCTGCACATTAAAATAGGCACATTAAAATAGGCACTTAATTAAATTTCATCTATCTATTCCCTTTTAAAGATAAAAGTTTAAAAGTACTTTGCTAATATTATTCACATTAATTTATCTATGTGCTCATGAACCACCTAGGAATTCCTTACAAATAAGACAAATGCATCTCTAGGGGGGGTTCTCCAGAAAACTAATGTATAAATATATAGAAGAGTGTATTACAACA
Organism: Alectura lathami; assembly: GCA_013399715.1. Classification (NCBI taxonomy): domain Eukaryota; kingdom Metazoa; phylum Chordata; class Aves; order Galliformes; family Megapodiidae; genus Alectura; species Alectura lathami. The sequence continues at coordinate 62,873 of VXAV01000544.1, read as the reverse complement.
TCTTCCTTGCAGGATATTCCACTTTCCACAAGAATTTGCAATAGTTCTTTCTTTTTTTCTTCTTTCCTTAGTCCTCCATTTCTCTTACTTCTGATCTCATATTTGTAAAAGGTTTTTTGGGCTGTTTGATGATAAAAACAGTAATACTGTATCTAGATTTAGATTGATCTAACAGCTTGAAAGGGGATAGTGCTTTAATTGAACTCTGTCGTTTTTAACTCTCACTTTTTTACAGAGGTAATCTAAAACTTTAATTATCATCCATATTTGGTTTGTTCTATCAGCTAACATAATACATACAACACTTCTTTTTTAGTGGGCAATTTATAAGTAAAGAAAAAATAATTCCTATTGTCTTATTCTAAAGGTAAAGGAACTTAGATAAACAGAAGACAAATGATGCATCTGAAGGTATGCAATAAGAGAGTACCCAGTTGAAACATGAATGTTCTCAGGAATAACTGTAAAAACAATACAGGTCTATTAATTTCTCATTGTCACCTGCTAGAACTAAAAAACACTACTGTTTTTTCATAATATACTCTAAGGTTTATTGTACTTTGAATTTTCAAGAACTGAGATCACATCATCAAACCACATCTTTCTGGAGGAGTAAAAAGCTCAGTCCAAGAATTTGTAATACATTCTGTAATGCTGCAGGCTATGTATGTAGCCCTCTACATCCCGGAGAATTAATGACATTATTATTATTATTTATATTCACTGTAGTAGCAACCGTACATCAGTATAATGGTGGATAAGTAGCCATTGCTTTCTTCATCTTAAGCATTAAGGATGCTGTTTACCATTTCTCATTTTCACACAGTGTTGTTCTGTAAAAAAAAAAAAAAAAAAAAAAAAAAAAAAAAGTGGGCAAAAAAGATACATTGAAATATATACATGTATTTTCAAAGTACATCAGGGAGAGGGAAGGTCACTGAACAATGTAATTGATGGCAGTAGCAAAATGTTTCCTATTCTGCAACGTTGCTAGACTATGTTGATCACAAATGTCAAATCAGATCAAAGTATAGAAATGCAAGGTAACACCCTCTATTGTTTACACTGATTGCATCAAAGGAAATAGGATGTAAATTGGGAAAGCTTTGATGAATGGATAGGAAGACAAAAATAAGTACAATAAAGTGTTGGGTTTCTCTCTCCTAGCAGAAGCATACACTGCGTTACCCAGCTAATCAAAATGCGCAGTGCATATTTCAGCAGATTGAAATCAATTGTAACATGAGATAGCCTTTTATTTTATTCATCTTGACTCTACTGAGTGATTACTTTACCTTCTGCTGTTCTGCAACTTTCAGAATAATGCACAACTCAGTGGACTTAATGCTTGTGTGTTGAATCCTTATTTAATGTATTTACCAGAGACTGGTGGTGCAGAAGGCTGCAGCATCACATGCTTTCTTGAAGGATACATGGGTCATAGCTTTGCCAGAGGAAACTTTGATTTCTATGCCTGATATAAAGTTTGTACACTGATGGACTCACATTGTTTATCTTCACAGTGGAGAACAACATTTATATCATTTTAGCATTGCTGCCAGCCAATTAGTGGAGCACCATTGATCATGTAGTTTCACAAAAGGCCAACAGGCTTCCCACCTTGTAAAACAAGAATAAATTCTGCAAAATTTATAGCCAAATTACTGGCAGCTGAGGTGCACGGTGAAATGTGGTCAATTAACATGATCGCTGTAAATCATGATTAGAGCTTGCTGTGAAAATAACAGCTTATAACAAATATAAACAACAACCCAAGTGACTGAGTTTAGTGGTGGCACAAACTGTTGTTGATGTTCACATACTGAAGTGTGGAAATGAAAACAAGGCAAATATACAGCAGAAGAAAGGTGTTTAACCACCAAGACAATGTTTTAAGTGACATACTAACAAACAACAAGATACAAACCAGCAGGCTGACAGAATATAACAAACCAATCAAACTGAATGACAGTAAAAAACAAATAAGTTAAAAGATGTATAGGAACTACCACACTGAGAAACACTTCCAAACAAATTTCTAAGCAAATGTCTATCATCAGTCTCATGAGTCGTACTTCTGGGTCTCATACCCTCTTAAACTAACTGATCTCTTTTCCACAGTGACATCTTATATCCCTATATATATATATCTATTTTTTTTTTGCCATCTTTCCATTTACCACTGCACATACCTTCCACTCAATAAAACCAGAAATTAAAATTTGAGAGTTTTGAAATAAAATCCTATTTTACTCTAATGAATTAAATAAAATTTGTCTAGATAATGTGTCCCTGTTTCTTTAAAGAACAACATGCACAAAGTCCAAAGGTCTTTATGAAATCAATAAATTTTCTTGCATGAAAATTACTGATCATATAAGTTAAGCAAGTATTGATTTTTCTTCTTCATTGAGGGAAATGTAATAATGTCTTTTTAATTAACAAAAAAAAATATTTCTAGTTTGAAAAAAATTATGAACTTTATAAACTCATGACAAGTGATGACCATGACAAGTGGTTTATGACCATTCTCAGTGTTACTTATTTGCTAGCTTGCTTATTTGTTTTTATCTCAATGCAGTAGTGTTTGTAACACTAGTGTAGAGAGTAGAGAAGTTCCAAAGTTTGTATTTCGGAATGCAGAGAATATATAGATTTTGTTGATTTGTACTTGTGGGTGCTTAAAATAAACTTTTCTACACAGAATCAGTTAAACCTGAGGATAATAAAGCCAGCCTTCTCCATCCTGGCCAAACAGAAAAGTGTGAAGAAGCACAAAAGTAAGAACTTTGAGCTCTTATATCTTATCAGCATGCTACACGTGTATCTCAGCAAACTGGAGGGGAATTTTGACAGGGACATGAAGTTCAGTAATGTGAATACACAGTCCTGCACCAGCAATGTGGTAGTCCTAAAGCAAAATAAAAGCTGAGATCCAACTGATTAAAAGCGGGTCTTCAGGGAAGTGCCTGAAAGTGTCTCCGACAGATAAGCTGAACATGAGCCAGCAGTGCATCCTTGCAGCAATGAAGGTTAACAACATACTGAGATACTTGAAGACGAGCATGGCCACCAGATTGAAGGGAGTGATTATTCTGCTCTGTTTAGCATTTTGTGAGACCACAGCTGAAGAACTGTGTTTAGTATGGGGCTCCCCAGCACAAGACATTCACGAATTGGAGCTATCCTCCAGTGGAGATCCATCAATATACATAGGAGCCTGGAGCATATCACATGTGAGAAGATGCTGAGGGAGCTGAGTTTATTCAACTTAAGGTACAGGAGGTTAAACGATGTCTAATTCCTGTCTTCAACTACATAAAGGGTGGCTTAGGAAAGACAGAGCTGTACTCCACTTGGAGATGCACAGTGAATGAACTAGATGCAATGGACACAACCTGCAGCAAGAGACACTCTCCTTAGTGTCAGGACGCAAATGTGCCCTCTTTTCTTCATAAGTGCAGGATGCCCACAAACAGCTCTGCTAGAAAGCCCCAGCAAGGGCTTCCCCATCCTTTGCTTGAAAGTTGCTTCTAGAGGAGTATGTTGCTATTCATCTTCAACCTGAACTATTTTGCAGCCATGTTGCAGTCATGCTTCTGGTCCACCAGGTAGCCCCGTAGTCCAGATTATGACCCTCACCCTCAGGATAATGCCTCAATCTGGCCTCAGCCCATTCCCATCATCCTGCTCAGCCGTCACAGGGGTGACCCATCACTCTGGGTCCCATCTCCTCACAGGACCTGATCCCTATCTGCAAGCCAAAATCCTGACCCAGCTTTGGCCAGTCCTTGTCCACAAGGATGTACTCAATGTCTGGGGTTTGGGTGGCTCCAGCTCTCCCTGTCCTAACCTGCTCCCTGGGTGGGACGGTCAGACAGGCCCTGTCTGCAAGGCCCAGATGGACCCTAGAGAGGCCCTGTTCCTGTCAGCCCCTAGGAATCCCTGGCCCATGAGGCACACCATTAATTAGATATAAGAAAATATTCTTCACCAGGAAGGCTGTATAAAAACGTGTCAAGTTCCCTGTCATGCAGAGCCACCATAGAGGCTGCTGTATTTCTGTCCTCAGAGACTTTTCAGAGCTCAAATGGACAAAGTCCCGAGCTAAGGCCAAGGCAATGCTGCAACCTGGAAGCTGACCTTGGTCTGAGTAGGTTATTGGAGGAGGTGATCTCCAACTACACTACAATGCAAAAGAACATTAGATGTATAAATTAAAGAGAAAATTCAATGCATTCCACTTTCATGGCCACAATTTTTAGTACCTATGTTTTAAAAGGAACAGGCATGTCAACTGCTAATAGGTACACTCAGGAATCAGCCACAGTCCTCTCTTCAGTGGCATTGCAGTGTAGGAAACAACCCAATATTTAAGTACAGTCAGTTAGATAACTGCAGCAAGTCTGTAAATTAAAAACCCCAAGCAGGATACTTTAAAAATATCCTTTCCTATGCCTAAGTCTCCTTGCAGATCTCAAACTTAATGACTACAGACATTATAAAACAAAGTATAATTAGTGAAAATTCTTAAGAACTGAGGAAAAAGGACCGAAAAAGCCATAGTTGAACACATGCATCAAGCACTGCTATCACATATACCACATTTTATAAACTTTTCCATAAGTTTATCAAGTTCCAATTTAAAAACTGCTAAGTTGTTTCACCCTGCTGCTCTCAATTGGTGATAGATCCAAAATCTAAATGCTCCGTTGGTTAGCAACATTACTCTAATTTTCAACCTGAATTTTATTCACAGCTAGTTTTTACCAATCTCAAAATGATTCTCTAGTTTAAATAGCTTTTTGCCTTTTGGGGGTATTTGTAAATGAATTCATACCCCTTCTTAACTTCCCTTTTCTTGGCTAATCAAGCTAAGCTCTTCTGCTAAAAGGGAGACTCTCCATTTTTCCTAACGACCTTAGTAACCTTGCTTCCGGCCTGTTCTAGTTTCAGTTTACCATTCTGGAATGTGTCTGATTAGGATTTTGCACAGGAGAGGTTTCAGTGAGGTCTTATACAGCAGCTGTCTTTCTAGCTCTTGTCCCCTTGACAGCTCTAACAACCTAGAGTTGTTCAACCTGTTGTTGAACCTAGGTTCAGGTAGAACACTTTTCTGCCCATTTGCCATATGCAGCTGATGGTTAACCAGATTAAAACAAAACTTTCTACTATGAATCAAATGGCTGGTCTTAAATTTTGTGCTGTTGAATTTCATCTCATTTTTATTGCAATTTACAATTTATTTACAAATTTGTAAAGTTGGTTGTTTTTTGTTTGGGTTGTTATTTATTTATTTGGGAGGGGGGGAGGTAGGTGTTGGTTTGGTTTGGTATATTTCTATTTTGCAAGCTCTCCAGACTTTTGCCTTAATAGTTTTATGTCAGTATATCATCAGCTCAATATTATGTCACGAAAGCAAACATTCAATATGAAAGAGCTGAAAGGCACTTTCCTTCTTGCTGCCTCCAGCTGTGCTATGTATTAAAGCTTTCCTGATCCCAGAAAGACTAGTTCAACAAGCCTAGTCTTATTACTCATCTGACTAGCAAATCAGTTTTACCTGGTTACATATCAGTTAACTTGACATGATGATGTAAGTTTGGTAATGCATATATTTCTTCTTCATACACCATCAGGCCACTAATTATGTTTTCATTTTTCTTTTTGTTATTGATTTTCATACCTTTAAGAAAATACATTTCAGTTTAGGTTTCAGCAATTCTCCTCCAATTCTCTTTTATTTCTGCTTCCAAGAGAAATTCTTACAGTTTTGGTCTTTCCAAAGACGTATCCTAAATTTATGTTCCAAAGATCTTTATTTTTTTCCTTAAATATATATCATTAGTAGGCTGATGTTAGTGGACTCAGGAGTCCTACCATTATGGAAATTCTTACAATATTGTCATAACAATTAAGAATACAGCATTGCTGTAATCTTATTTCTTTCTAAAGAAAGAGCCCTCCTACAACCTCAAGTATAGCTCTTCCTTTTCACACAAAGTTCTGCCAAATTCAGCAAACATTGCAATTTTATTGTGAAAAACTAGTAGTCTGTTTTGAGTGACAGTACTACACATTTATGAATCACAACTATAGGCACAAAACATCAATTTATTTTTGTTAGTGCTAACTGAAAGGAGGAACAAAACTCATGTTTTCTCAAGAAATATAAAAATATGCCTTCTGTATTAGCAGTATGTTTATCATTACATAGCTTGGCTAATGTCAGAAGAAATCTAAACAAATTCATCATTGTTATTTGTGGAGGTTTACAGCTCAGGTCATCTGTCACAGTATGTGGTTATTATACATCAAAGGTCAGATCTATATCAAGAAAATGGAAACTTTACTTTCTTTTCATAATACTTTTAGTACTTGGTTTCTAAAGTGTTTAGTGTGGAATGTTGCAATTTAATTATTCATCATAGAGAATATGCTTTAAAAAAAGTCTCCTGGAGGTAATATACAAAGCATAATGAAAACCAAACTGAAGAGGGTAGTAGATACAAAATTATAACTTCATGTTCATACCAGGCAGTGGTATTGCCCTGTAACCTTTGAATGGAAGAGGAGGTTAGTCAATAGGATAGAAATAGACAATCAACTGGANTATATATATATATGCTACTAATGAACAGTGCCTTCCAAGTTATTCTGAGCTAAAAAGTGTTCAGTTCTGCTATATGACAAAGGACAATTAACAGTTAAGTGTATAAATATTGGCAAACAACTGAACATGTTGCAAATCAAGATATCTGAGTACACTGGCAGACTAGTCAGCTGTTTGTGCAGTTTCTTGTTTCCTATGGAACGCCAGAGGATTAATTACACTGTGACAGCAGGCCTTTCTGTTACTTAGTTTTGTCCGTACAAGTAATTGAGTGTGCAGCTATGTACAGGGCATGCTGCTGTCACCATAATAAAGACAGACAGCAACAGACAGGCACGCCATGACAACGCAGCCTGCAGACCACAATGCCATCACAGGAAGGGGAACTGCAGAACACATCACAAGTTTTCCCCAAGTCCAAGGTTCACTTCTGTTGCCTCAAGACAAATTGCTCTGGTTAATTGAAAGTAACTTACCTAAATGGAATAATAAGAATTCTTTATGTTGCCAGAATTGTTATTGTTTCCATCTGAAGTAAAGCACCCTAGGCCAACTTATCAGCTGCAGTAAATTAAGCACACTACAGCTACATCGACAGCTATATGAACTTGCACCAAATGAGAATCTGAAGAGCTGAGCTTAGGAGCTCTAACTGTTTGAATCATGCCCAGAGTATTGTTAATTTTACTTGACTCTTTAATGACTGCTTTTTCATAATCATAAGGATTCTTGAAAGCAACTCTCCACAGATCTAGGGTGAATAATCTCTTTATCTAAGAGAATACACTATTATTATTATTATTATTTGCTTAAATAATTGTGGTGGCTTAACACTGGTAGGTTGCTCAGCACCATCCCACCACTCTCACACTGCCTCCTCAAAAGGAGAGATGGAGAAAATACTATGAAAAAAACAGCTCGTGTTGAGATAAGGACAGGGAGATCATTCACTGTTTTACTGACACAGGCAAAACAGATTGAGCATAGAAGATTAATATAATTTATTACCTATTGTTAACAGGCTGGAACAGTAAGAATTAAAAGCAAAGTGAGAACACTTTCCCCCCTATCCATCCTTTTCTACCTCTCCCCTGAGCAGTGCAGGGGAATGGAGAACGCTGGCTGCTGTCAGTCCCCAATGCTTGTCTCTGCTGCTCCTCCATGGCCAATCTCTGCCCCTGCTCCACGTGGGGTCCCTCCCATAGGTGCCTGGGCTTCCCACAGGCTGCAGTTCTCCAGGCACTGCTCTAACGCAGCTCTGTAGCACAGGGCCCACCCTTCAGGAGCTGCTCCAGCACGGGGCCACACTAGGGGCAGCTCCCCCAGGCCTCCTGCCCCACCGCAGGCACGGGCTGCAGCTCTGGCCCCGGGCCTGGGCCCTCCATGGGCTGCAGCCTCCTTCGGGCCACATCCCCCTGCCGCACCGTGGGCTGCTCCGTGGCTGCACGTGGAGATCTGCTCTGTGTGGTCTCATGGGCTGCAGAGGAACAGCCTGCTCCACCACGGGCCCCTCCTGGGCTGCAGGGAGCTTTTCCTCTGTATCTGGAGCACCTGCTGCCCTCCTGCTGCACTGACCTTGGTGCCTGCAGGGCTGCTTCTCTCCCATGTCTCACTCCTCTCTCCCAGTTGCTGTTGCAGTGTTTTTCCCTTCCCTAACTCTGCTCTCCCAGAGCACAGCCAGCGTCGCTCATAGCTCAGCTCTGGCAGCGGCCGGTCCGTGTTGAAGCAGCTGGAGCTGGCTCTGCTCTGACTTGGGGCAGTGCGGGGCTCTGCTCACAGAGGCATTCTGTGCAGCCCAGCTCCTGCTACAGAAACATTGCTACATGAGCCCGGTACAATAATACGCAAATGTTCGAGCCCACAGGGACCAACCTCTTGCTGTGCTACATGCTAGGTACACAGGCTGGACTGATATTTCTGATGAATTTTAACATAGCATGACATATCCCTTCTGAGGTTGCTTCTTCACCACTGCAGTTTGAATTGCTTTCTGGCTCCACCCTTGTAAACGTCACTATTTCTAAACTGCTTCCTTAATCACAGGACCTCTGTGTATACTTCATATAGATGTAATGTATGCATTTTCAGCCTCTGTGGAATCATTTTTAAGGCTTTACTAATAGAGCTAGAGAGGACAGGAAAACAGATTGTGCAGTTGTTAATAAACTTTCTGTAATTGCCCCCTTTTAGTTTAAAGCCTTTCACACCTGTTGTGCTATCACTACATGCCCTTGTAAAAGGTCCCCCTCCAGCTCATTATAGGTGGCCTTTAGGTACGCCAGAGCCTTCTCTTCTCCAGGCTGAACAACTCCCTCACTCTATCTTCATAGGAGAGGTGCCCCAGCCATCTGATCAGTCTGTCGTCCTCCTGTGGGCTCACTCAATGGGTCCGTGTATTTTTGATTGTCCAGTCATGTATCATAGCATCAATGTTTCTTCTCCCAAAACTTATACCATTTAATATTTGCTCCACAGAACTTCCAAAACTGTAGTCTCTGTGTATAGAGTGTTTTTGAATCTCAAAATCATGCTGGTGAGAAAAACTTGTTCCAAACCCAAAATTTTCCCATTGTTATAACTCAGACATTTGTGTTTTCACATTACTATCATATTTTAAAAGGTGTATAAAATACAATAAGATCTTTAGTTTGACACAACAATCATGATTCAAAAGATAAGATTTCCAATATTACCTTGGGCAAATCATAAATTGTCTTCCTCTCAATGCGACATTCATATAGCATGTACAAATTTGGTCCTTACTTTAGACACTGAGAAAAGAAAAGCAGCCTGTTCTACTCAACAGTCAGGCATCACACAATGTCTGTATTTACAAGTTTTACACTGAAAATGTTCTGTTTGTCTTCTGAGTTCCTTAAAGTATTTTTTGTGTCTTTGCCCCAGTGTTTTATCTCTTCCATAGTACTTCAACAGTGCAAGTAGATGAGGAATTGTCTCATGAAGAAGAGTGGTGGCAAAGAAGCAAAAACATCCCACTGCAGCAAATTTCATCTGTATTATAGACTAGGTATAAAGACATATTAAAAGAGGAAGCAGTATCTAATGTACTGGGGTAAAATAACATCAGAAAGGACAGTTTGTTAAAAATCGTTCAGATCACTTTTCTCCACATATAAAGAGACTAACTACTTTAAAGGCATATGTTTTTTTCAGGTACTTATTTGAATGCCGTTACATCAGATTT
>VXAV01000544.1:38518-53032 GCA_013399715.1 Alectura lathami | reverse complement strand
TAGTTTGCTTTTTTTTTTTTTTTTTTTTTTTTTTTTTGCAACATTAGCAGAATATGAAGCATTTCTGGACTACACTTTTGTAAAAAGAATTGTATGCTGTTCTAGCTCTCTAATAACCAACCAACCATTTAACCTGCAAAAGATACATTTTCATTTCATCTTTCACCTTTACAACTACTAAAATGTAATTTCCAAAAGTGACTTCAGTTCAGTAGCTTCATAAGCTACCACTTGAGTATTGATCCTTATAGAAATATTTCAGATGTCTAATTCTCTCAGTTGACAAAATTACAATGTCAGCTGCAAATTTCATAAACTGGAAGTACTAAAAACCTAGTACCCTTCTTCAATTTTTGGTTACTGCAGCTGTTCTCAAAGCTGTAACAAAGTGACTCATCAAGGCAGGAAAGCCACACAGAGAATGAAGAAAATTACTACAACAAGTAAATCTACATTAAATAAATAGGTAGTGAATTTCAGGTAGTTTTATGGGTTTAAGAGTATAGCATGTGGCATCAAGAGTAGGAAGGCATAGTATTAATTAGAAGAGAACTTGGGAAAGTAATTGATACAAAGGACAGTAAATACAGAAAGGATTCTTTGTTTCAACTGTGCTTAAAACTGATTAGCATTTTCTAAATTCCATCCTTCTAACGTCAGTGCTAGTATCCACAGTATCCTACTGGAAAGGACTCAGCTGTACAAATACTTCTGGGCTGCAATACTAAGATGATCAGACCAAGGTGACTGGAAAAAGGGAAACATCACTCCAATTTTTAAGAAAGGGAGAAAGGAAGACGCAGGGAACTACAGGCCGGTGAGCCTCATGTCTGTGCCTGGGAAGATCATGGAGCGGGTCCTCCTGGAGGAGATGCTAAGGCACATGCGAGATGAGGAGGTGATCCAAGACAGCCAGCATGGCTTCACCAAGGGCAGGTCATGCCTGACCAATGTGGTGGCCTTCTATGATGGAGTGACAGCATCGGTGGACCAAGGGAGGGCGATGGATGTTGTCTACCTGGACTTGTGCAAGGCCTTTGACATGGTCCCGCACCATATCCTTATCTCTAAACTGGAGAGATACGGATTTGATAGGTGGACTGTTCGTTGGATAAAGAACTGGCTGGAGGGTCGCAGCCAAAGGGTTGTAGTCAATGGCTCTGTGTCCAGGTGGAGGCCAGTCACAAGCGGCGTCCCCCAGGGTCCGTCTTGGGACCGGTGCTCTTCATCTTTATCAACAACTTAGACTGTGGGATCGAGTGCACCCTCAGCTGAGTGATACCCCTAAAGGAAGGGATGCCATCCAGAGGGACCTGGACAGGCTGGAAAAGTGAGCCCATGAGAACCCGATGAGGTTCAACAAGGCCAAGTGCAAGGTGTTGCACTTTGGTCAGGGCAATTCCAGGTGTGTGTACAGACATCAGGAAGAAATTCTTCCCTGAGAGAGTGATGAGGCGCTGGCACAGGCTGCCCAGAGAAGCTGTGGCTGCCCCATCCCTGGCTGTGTTCAAGGCCAGGCTGGATGGGCTCCTGGGCAGTTTGATCTAGTGAGCTAGTGGCTGGCAGCCCTGTCCATGGCAGGGGGGTTGGAACTAGATGATCTTTGAGGTCCCTTCCAACCCAAGCCATTCTGTGATTCTATGATTCTATGTCAGTAATACTATAAATCTATCCCGGTTTCTTAGCTCAGCTTCCTATCTTCCTCACGAAAATTCCATCTTAAAACTCTTTAAATTACCCTTAAGTGTGCAAATTCTGTGGAGTGTATATGTCATTACAGAATGTTTATCCTCATATCCAAAATATGTAGTGATTTCTGTTCCAACGAAAGATGCTTATTTTACCCAATACATGAGGTGGAGTACCTGCAAAGAATACTTCCTGTCTCTGCCCCATGCAAAGAATGAAAGGAAACTGGCAGACCAGAAGGGAGGTAGTTAACATTATTTTCCCCTCTTCTTTCCATCTCTGATGACTTTTCCTCAGAAATTGGATGCTAAATAATTTGCATGTTATACGATTTCACAGTTAAAAATTATTTCTCTTTCTTACATTCTTGTAACTTCAGACATTTGATGTCTTCTGCTTTTGCTTTCTAAAATTTGCAGTACATTCATACAGATGTTCAAGGGCAAGTTTAGTTTACCACAGGCCCTTGGGAAGTGTGTAATGGAAACAATCTCCCGAATCTGGAAGGGTGTTCTGTTTGCGATCTTGAAAAATCTGTTTTTGTGCCCCTTCATGAATAAATACTTCAATAATCCACAAAGTAGTGTTAACAAAATTCCACCCTAGAGTACCTTTTAACAGAGCTAGAAGTCCTGGTGTGATTTTAAACTAATTCTTTCATATTGAAAGAATAAATGTTTCACTGCCTATGGTATGCAGTAAAGTAGAAAATATTTGCTTCTTTATATGTACAGCACTTTTTTTCCCATGCTTATTATTATTGTCTTACCCCTCCCTAATTCTTCAATCTATAATAATTCTTAATCTGTATTGATTCCTTTAAGTTTTAAGGACAGAAAAAAAAAAAAAACCCACATAATTTTTATTTTTAATAATCCTTTCTCAGTGAGTTCAATAAAGAAATGAAATTACCTGGCTAGTGCTAGAGGAAACTCAGTTGTGTTTTGATAAATGAAAGTAGATGAATTTGTGTATTTAATGTAGATAAACCCCAATGTATTTGATTTCTGCTTACCTCAGCTATTTTACGAATGACTCCATTTAGTATTAAAATTGATAAATAAAGTCTGTTAAGTTAGTATTGTGGGACAGGGTAACAGTAAATCACACTTTTCCATGTTTTTCCTCATTACATTTCATATACATCTGTGTATACTACATCAGCTGAAGTATAGTACTATACATCTTTGTTTTTATTATTGGAAAATAGTTCAAAAGTACTGAACACTGAAACCCCTGAGAGTAGGAAAACATCAATAGTCAAAGAACAACCTGCATGTTTGCAATACAGAAGAGGAATATATTGATTTTTGAGAGTTCACCCAAATTAATAGTGCCAGCCAATAAGGAAACTTCATCAATTTTTTCTTTAGCTTGAGAAATACTGGTGTTATGAAGTCAGAATTCTCCAAACAGAGTAAAAGTAAATGCACACATGCAGAAGAAAACTGCACAGTCAAGCACAAGTAACTATAAAGTACTGCAGTTGTATAATTGTTTAAAATAATTAGTAAAATAGGGTAAAATAGGAGGAAGAAATGAAATTAATTAATCAGTAGGGAATCTAGCAGTAAACAAAAAATTTGTGTGTGTTAGTTTTGGTATAGAACACAGTATGATAAAAAAATAATCTGAGAATCTAACTGACATTAGTTTTGACATCAGTCAAAATGCTGTTTTAACAGTACCAGCCTTATAATGGCGCTCAACAAGACTTGTGAACTCCTTCTTCCAGTCATGCTTTCTGTTAACCCGATGTTCATCTGTTTATCTGGACTAAGTGAAAAAATGTTTTCAGATCTGCTAGACACCTTCATGTTATGGCCACTCCAAGACTTTGGTATCCATCCTGTCCCTGTTTCTATGCAGCACATCTCATTCATACACCAAAACAGTCATCTTTATCTTGTGCAAAAGATGAAGGCAGATGATCCCATGTAAGACGAGGCCCAGGAAACAAGAGGATCTCTGGACCTAGGCTCCAATAATTAGTTTCTTACTGGTTGTGCTATAAGCTTAGTTTAGCTTCCTATTTCAGCTGTTACACAGTGTCCATAGCGCCTGTGAGACCACCTCAACCACCCACATGTCCTCATCACTGCAGATTTGTTGTCAAAGGAAAGGATCTACTGTTACTTATGGCAGCTTGCCAGCACAAGCTGTTCATGGTGCATTAAGTCAAGCTAGCTGTTTCTGACACTTGGCTGGGTGGAGGTACTATTTCCATCTGTCCCTAGGAGGAACAACACCTACTTACAGCAACCACGGTCACCAAAAATATCAACTGGAATGAAGGAGAGACCCTAAAGCATAAACTAGCCACATTTGGCAGAAAGACCATCAGGCTCCTCTGACTTACCACAGAATCACAGAATCACAGAATGTTAGAGACTGGAAGGGACCTCGAAAGATCATCTAGTCCAATCCCCCTGCCGAAGCAGGAACACCTAGAGCAGATCGCACAGGAACGCATCCAGGCGAGTTTTGAATGTCTCCAGAGAAGGAGACTCCACAACCTCTCTGGGCAGCCTGTTCCAGTGCTCTGTCACCCTCACCGTGAAGAAATTTCTCTGCATATTTAAGTGGAACCTCCTATGTTCCAGCTTGCACCCATTGCCCCTTGTCCTGTCACTGGATGTCACAGTGAAGAGCCTGGCTCCATCCTCCTGACACCCACCCTTTACATATTTATAAACATTAATGAGGTCACCCTTCAGTCTTCTCTTCTCTAAGCTGAAGAGACCCAGCTCCCTCAGCCTTTCCTCATAAGGGAGATGCTCCACTCCCTTNTCCAGATGCGGTCTCACCAGGGCAGAGTAGAGGGGGAGGAGAACCTCTCTCGACTTACTAACCACACCCATTCTAATACACCCCAGGATGCCATTGGCCTTCTTGGCCACGAGGGCACAGTGCTGGCTCATGGTCATCCTGCTGTCCACCAGGACCCCCAGGTCCCTTTCCCCTACGCTGCTCTCCAACAGGTCAGTACCCAACTTATACTGCTTCCTGGGGTTATTCCTGCCCAGATGCAAGACTCTACACTTGCCTTTGTTAAATTTCATTAAGTTTCTCCCTGCCCAACTCTCCAGCCTGTCTAGGTCTCGCTGGATGGCAGCGCACCCTTCTGGCGTGTCAGCCACTCCTCCCAGTTTTGTTTTTCCATGTTTGTTTTTTCCATGTTACCAGCCACATGGAAAAAGAGAGTACATATCTACTGTGGGGCCTACTGAGACTACGTATGGTATTTACCTTTTCTAGGGAAAAAGTCTCAAACTACTGAAGGAAGTTCTGTAACAGCATCACTCTGTAATGGAATAGGCCTGATGGCATTCCTGTGTAATACCTCTTGAAAAAGTCTGAGGATGACTGAAAATGGTGAAGAGCAAAGCACTGAAAGAAGTAGGAGTGATTTGCTCTGAAGGAAAGAAAAGAGAGCCTCTTTTTTATTTTTTTTTTTTTATTATTACTATTATTATTTGCCAAAATCTAGCATGCATATAGCCAAAAGAGTCACACAGAGGCACTTGCTGCCTCTACAAAGGACAAACAGAGGACTAACAGAGAGCAGTTACAAGGAAATCACCTATAGTTTCAAGTTGAGGCCCAGCTTTCCCTGAAACAAAAACTGGGTTGGCTATGTTGGAAGAAGACCATGACACCATTAATGGGCTCTGGAAACCTTGTGCAAATGGCAACAAGATAAAGACTGATGTCATAGACAATTATAGTCACAGAATACTTCAGCTAGAATGTCAAAACATATTGATTTACTGATCTTATCTTTATTGGAAGAGCTCCCTCTACCCTCATGCTTGAAACAAGCTGAAAAGAAAATGGTTCCTGGTTCCTAATTTAGATGAGCTTCATCTATTAAGTTTGGAATTCAGTGTCCATAGTAGTACAATTCCAGTACATCAATCTGTTTAATACCATACCTCAGCATGTGCTTTGTATTCAATGTGCCATCTGAATGGTGAAATTAAAGAATTTGGTCTTCAGGCAGCTCAGTAGTAGCCTATCAACATGAAATGAAGTTTCTCACAAGTCATGTCTTAAAAGTTACCCTTAAAAGTGGGAAGTTTCCAATTTCTATCATTGCAATGTTTGTTGACATTGTGGATGGCTCTGCAAATGAAAATGCAATCCTGTTTAATATTCTATGACATAAAGTATACACTCATCGAAGAGGAGACAAATACAAGCTATTACCTTACATTATACTGTAGCTAATGCCCAAGGCAGAAAGTTATAAAATAGAATTAGAAAATTTTAAACAAAATTTCTTTTCATCATACAATTTTCATTCAGTAGGTAGAAAGATTTTTTTAACTGAGCTATGCTTTCTTCTTCTTTGCATTGTATCTGAATCATCTTGATGAAACATTTTCACATATCTGTTTCGGAAAAATCAGAAGGATTTTCAGTTCTTGAAATACCTCTGGTAATTGAAAGTATATATCAACCTTCCATTGCCAAATGAAATGCTTTGTAAGACAGTGTGGGGTACTGAAGCATACAGATTTTCATTTTGGAAAAACGTAATTTTATTTTTTAGTCGTTCAAATCGAGTATAATTGTAAATCTGTGAACTAATGCAACATTAACATCCACAGGTAACTGCAATAAATTCCAAAATATTCTATTATTTTCTTTAATAAAACCACTAGTAATGGCAGTAAACAGAAGCGTATTTCTCCGGCACATAAAAAATTGATCACATGATCTTACAGTTTATGAGACAAGCTGTATGCCTTGACAGGCCTTTCTATTCTATAACATAACATGCGTAAGGCAGTAAAATTCCTTTCTACCCAGGTGTGTCTTGCTATATATCTCTTCAGACATCCACTCTGTGAATGACATAGATGAGGAGAATATGAAATACCTTTAAATAGAATTGTAAAAAAATCATGTTTTATTAAGGAAAAATTGCTGGAATCAAGGAGGAAAACAAAGAAAAGGGGAAAAAAGTGCTAAAATAGTCTAAATATTAGTGGGGAAATGTATCAGAAAAAAAAAGTTAATATTTTTTAGATATGAATAACTAAATATTCAAAGCTAAACAGTGAACGTGATCGTAAAAGTAGATTTTACAACAACAGCAACAACAGAAATCTAGGTACTTACTGCCATAATACTGTTCTTCCAAGGCTGAGCTTTCCCATGCTTCCTTCTGGGACCAGATGCAAGTCACACCATAATAGTAATATCATTAAGAAATAAGTTCCTACTTTAAAAACTCAGTCAAATAAACACACCTTCCAAGATTATTTGAAAATCTTACTCTGTCTTTGTTTTATTGTGTTTTTTTTTTTTTCAACTTAAATAAGATAATTATATTTAAAACAAAAATGTAGTAAATACAAAGTGAATCACTGATGGAAGTGCAGTGACTAGTTCCCAGTTTGGAGGACTGGAAATCTAAAAGGTCTACATTAAGGAAAAAAATATGTTGCTTGTTTTTCTCTAAGCTTCTCTCTGGCAACTAATAGTCACATGACCTACAACTGTAATCATGACTTTGTTCTAAGCACAGTACATTATCAAGGTATTTTAATAAATGTATAATGATCTCTCATTAAAAGGGAATAAGCATAATTCCATGTGAAGAATCACATTTGAGGGAGCCGTTAGTGTGTTAGTGATTACTTTGCCTTTATAAATGAGTATTTTATGTCATTTCTTATGATAGAGAATTGATATGGGTCATACACCAACAGATAAAAATATGTTCTGAGTACATATTTAAAAGTGAATAAAAGGTTTAAACTCAGAAAGATGGGCAACAGTCTAGGGATAATTAAAGCACAGAGAACCAATATGCCTTTTTCCTCATTCAGCTGTGTGTCTGACGAATCTGCAAGTTTTGAAATTCAAATTTAACTTTCATTCTTCACATAAAAAATACACACCATTTAGTTAAACATATTTGAGCTCGCTAATTGTTTTTGTACACATGTTAACATAGTAACTATTTCATAAGCATTTACTTTAACCTTTATTCTTCTATGTGTGTAAATCTTCTATTTAGAAAAATGAGGGAAACTGTACTCTCTATACACATACCATAACTGAAAAATCTTAGAGATTTCAAAGATGGTGAGTTTTGTTTCACCCAATTTTGCTAAGAAGGGCAGTCCTGTAGCTGTAACCTGGATTTTGGTGTTATTTTCACAGAATCATGGAATAACAGTGAAGGACCTCTAGAGATTGCCTAGTCTAGCTCCCCTGCTCAAAGCAGGGCCAGCTCCGGATTGTATCCAGTTTGGTTTTAACTGTTTCCAAGGATGGACACTCCACAACACCTCCGGGAAACTTGTTCCAGTGTACAATCACACTCACCATTGGGGGTTGGGGGGGAAGAAGTGGTGGTGGTTAGTCTTATTCAGGCAGAATTTTCTGTGTTTCAGTTTGTGCCTTTTAGCACTTGCTCTGTTACTCGGCACCATTGCAATCCAATCTGTAATTCTGACACATTTTTATTTACTAAATATCAGTTGCAACAGAGCAAGAAGAAAATAAGAATGGTGAGAGGTATATTACCATATTTTGCAAGGAAAAGCTGAATGACCCAGGTTTCTTAGCCTAATGCAGAGAAGACTACAGACAAAAGAGAAAACTGCAAGATGAGATTTGTGATGTACACAATGCATAAATGTATTTTTTTCCTAGAGCAAGTTGTTCTTCATGACTATGGCAGACAGAACTAGGGGTGACATGTCTACACTGCAGCAAGGCAGATGCAGATTCAAAATTAGGAAAAATGTGTATTTTGCAAATGTAGAGGTGCACAGAATTAGACTGCCCTGTAAAGTTTCAGTCTCCAAAACTAGAATGAGACAAATATTTACCAGGAGTGACATAAATATGGATTTTTGTTGATCATATACTAAATGACCTCTGGGCAGTCCTATGAGCCTATAATAAGAGAATTGCATAAATAGGCATTTACAAATTATGAACGCTTTTGAATGAAATTAATGTGTGCTGATTTAAAAATAAACTCAGAAATATCAACTTATATCTTGACAAAAATGAGATGAAACACATTGTTTAAGCAGTGGAAGGGCAAAAATTAATATTCAACTATTAGAGTGAGAAACAGAACTGAATACAATTCTAGAATTGTGATTTATATCATGTTTTTCTTATTTTCTTAAAAGCTGAACTAGGATTAAATTACTCCTGAGAAACAGAATAATAACAGGAATCAGTTCTTTCTTACAGAATTAAAACAGCACTGCTGTGCTGCTGATGCTGACCTAGTATTTTGGGCTCCCTTAATCTATTTCTTCCTACAACTATGATTTATGACATCTGAGGACTGACCTTTAAATTTCTGCCCTAACAAGCAAGTTTATTTGCACTCCTTGGTAATCAAAAATAAAGGCCTCCAGGCCAGTAAGTTTTAACTTCTTTAAGCATACAACATCGTCTCACATAAAACCTCCTAGAATTTGTTACAAGCAATCCTATTTGAGTTCTAACTATCCCTAAGTATCCCGTCTCCTAAAAGAAATCCAGTTTATACTGTCTAATGTTCCTTATTTTGCTACTGAACAGCTGTTTGTAAAGGCAGCAGAAAACTGCTCTTCTAAATCAAACTGGTTTTTGAATCGTGAAGCAGCAGGGAAAAACAGAATTTTTTTTCAAACATGATTATGAAATAGGCATTTCCAGTGATCTTGACTTTGTCAAATGCCACACACATCAATTGTCTTTGTACTTGCAAACTGTAAATGTCAATTTTCCACTTGTTATCATAGAGTCATAGTTATCTTTTAAGGAATGTGGCATTAAAGTAAAAGAAGGCCTTTATTTAACTAATTTTGATATACAGTATGGGCTTTGAGATAGAAATTGTGTACACTGGGCCAGCAGTGGATACAAATAAAAATGTATGCATGTGTGGTTTTTTTTTACCAGAAAAGGATATGACTAATTTCCCTTTACAGATACCCAGTTGTATTAATGTCACATCAGAAGACAGTCATTTGATTAAATGTTATGGTTTCTGGCATAGTTGAATCTGTGAATGATGGAAGAGAAGGGATTAGGAAGTTGTGGGGGGAAGTGAAGGAGTTAGGACATCTAACTTAAATTGACCCATGAGGTATTCCGTACCATATGCATCATGTCATGGCCATCCCCCTGCTTTCTGGTGAAGGTGGGAAGCTGCAGCTTGCCTGGCTCTTTTTTCCCTTCTAGGGCTTGTGTATGGGTCAATTACCTTGCTTGTAAGTCATTGGTTCCAATTATTATTGGTATTTATCCCCTTTTATCCCCTTTGCATTTTTATTATCTCTTGTTCCTTAGCTATTTTAGTAAAATAGTTTTTATCTTAACTCCCAAATTCTACCTTTTTTCTTCCTTACTTCCCTCTTCCATCCCGCTGATGCTGGCCACTGGCAGTGTCAGTGGCTGCAGCTGCGGCCTGGGTGGGGGGTGAGTGAACAGCCGCTGGGAGCTATCGTGGGTTAAACCACCACAAATGTATTTCGTTAAAGTAGTCTAAAATTCTATTTTGATTTCAATCAAAATACTGGGATAGGTGTACTTCTGAGAGAAATCTCAGTTGCATCATTATGTTGTTACCAAAATCTTCACTTCTGCTCTTCCCTCAAACAGGGAAGAGATTAGTCCAGTGAGGTACAGCTCAAATCAATGGGCAATTCAAAATCATACAGAGAGATAAAATTTCCAAGAGCACTACAGCATGGAGAAGGAACTTTTTGAAATTGAATATTTCCTCAGAAATACCAAATCTAAAAATATAACAATTTTTGCTAGAATCATAGAATCATTAAGAATGGAAGAAACCTCTAAGATCATCTACTCCAACCATCAACCCAACACCACTATGCCCACTAAACCAGATTTTAATCTAGCAGGTGCAACAGACTCCATCTGTGACAGCAAAACAAAAACAAGAACATAGAAACGTACTCACTGCTGCATTTACACACAGTGGCCTGCTTCACCTCTTTCAGCTACGCTTATTTGTTAGGCAGTGGCAACAGACTGACGATGGGAAGAAGGCACTTCATTTCTCCATGGATACATCTACACCAGGATGAGTATGAACTACACTTCCAAGTCAAGACTCACCACTCCAATCTAGAAAAAGCCAAAGGTACAGAACTAGCTAGGTTAACAGTAAATTTGGCTGTAGTATTACCCTTACTATATCAACTGTCTTTCTCAAAGTTATCCTTTCTATTTGGAAAAGAAAAAAAAAAAAAAAAAAAAAAAAAAAAAGACTTTATGTTTAAGAAAAACAAATGGTAGATAAGCAACAAGATGTTAAATTTATTGAGGCATATTAAGTAAAACATGTAAAATAAGTACTGATATTATGGGCAATAAAACAATACCACAATACCACATGATACAACTGTTCAAATGCTTGAAATTATAACAACTGATTTCGCTAACATCATTTAACACAAGCAATATGACACACTTTTCATTGGTCTTAGAAAGGTCTGAAGCATTTCAATGAAATGAAAGCAAAATTACAATAGGAACAAAAAGAAGCAAAGAAACGAGCAATAAATTTCCTAA
Source organism: Alectura lathami (assembly GCA_013399715.1). Taxonomy (NCBI): domain Eukaryota; kingdom Metazoa; phylum Chordata; class Aves; order Galliformes; family Megapodiidae; genus Alectura; species Alectura lathami. The sequence goes on along the minus strand of VXAV01000544.1, from coordinate 41,779 downwards.
GACAACCTTGTACAAATAGTAACTATTCAGTCATTCACCTCCCTGATCTTAATGTATCAGTGAATTGTTAGAAAACTCTCTTGATGAGGTTACAAAATCCATCAGAAGATAAACACACGTTCGTTTAATTTGCCAGATTGAGATATTTTATGAAAATATATGCTGAGAAATTATTTGACATTCTTTCTAAGAGAGTCAATGGATTATGAAAGTGTAAGCATGGAAACTGAAAGACAGCTAATAGAGCAGATATTTTCTACAACACTTGACCAAAAAAAAATTGCAGCTGAAGAAGATATTTTTGGGTATTTAGGTTTGCAATACAGTAACTATCAGAGACAAGTAACATGCTTATAAGTATGTGCATCCCAGAAAAGTCAGACCTACAATGAATTAGCAAGGTCAAATGATTCTATTTTCAGTCTCTCACAAGTTCAGATGACCATGGAGTACATATGTATTCCAGCAGGACCTCTGGAAAATAAATTATCCATCTCACCACTCACAAAGTGCCTTCCTGCAAGGAAGAAATAGTTTAAAGTTCTTAAATATATAACATAAAGGGTTTAAGGAAAAAAATAATGGCTCAGCCAATGGCTAATTAAAATGACAGAGGCATTCATCTGACTCACTGGTTAGTCACAGTACTCTAAGCAGTAAAAATAGTGTCTCATTAGTCTTTTAAACATTTATTCCTTATTCTACATGAAATTGATACTTAATCACTTTCCTAGTGTACAGCAGGCACTTATTACACAGGGAAAAGTTGGAGAATGGAAAGTTTATAAAATCTCTGTCAGTCTCTCCTACATGTTAGGAATGATTCATTATAATGGGCCATAACCGGCAGGGTGACTCTGAATGGAAGCTTGTAATTAACTTTGCTTCATGTTTTATTGATAGCATTTGCTGTTTTCTGAGATCTGATCATACATCGTGAGTAATGTGCAAACCTATGGATCATGCTGTGCTTAGATACCCTGGCATTGGGGGATATATGTGAAGCTAAATAGATTATAATAAAGTGTGTCACATCCCTTATGTTCTGTATACACATTTGGGTTCTCTCTTTTCTGTCACCTGTTTGAAGTAATTCCCATCTCAAAGCACATTTGACATTTAATATGAAACATGGAAGTTTGTTTCTGCTGTATTTGGCCAATATTTACTGTTACCTGACAGAGAACAGGAAAAAAAATCTTAGTCTCCCTTAGTTACAAACAAATATATAAGTCCTTTTTGAAATATTATGGATCTTACATTTCAAAATCGGAGCTGCAGACACTTTGCAATTATAAACTTGAGGAGAGATGAATGGATATGGATGAGCCTTCTGTTACCCTGGATGCAAATCACCCACAAATTAGGAAAAATATGTAGGTTTTTTGTAATAAGAGTAATTTGGCAAAGTTAAAAACAAATTTGCAAAATCCCTAAAAGACCACGGATTATTTAGGAACAGATGGTATGAAAGACGTTTGAAATCCCTCCTGTAGACTATGTTCTATTTCATATAAAAAGAAGCTCATGGAGCAGGGTCTACTTCCAAATGGCTTTGACCCTAGCCTTCACATCTGTTATCGCTTTCCTGATCAACTAATTTTTGGTTTCATTTTCAAAATGAAGCAATGTCAGTGGGATTTTACCTATTTCAGAAAATCGTCTTGTCACAAGATTCAGACAATGAGATATTATAAAAGAAGTAGCTTAAATCTCCTCAGATAAATGGGATTTGATTTTGTTATCAGCAAGGAAGTGATCTCATGACACTTTTAAACTCTAATTCTAGCTGTGACTAATATTTTCTCACGTGAAGGAATTTGGTATGATTTTTAAAAGCATTTTTAAATGATCATAACATTTTTTGCTGTGAATTTCTACTTCACATGTCTGGTCATTATTTCTACAGCACATCTTTACGTGGTTTTTAATGAGATCAGTCAAGATTCAATGAGAATCACAGGCTTCATTGAAATATTGCATGTCTTTTCCATTGTCTTTGTTTTCAGATTCCTATGGTACATCCACTTCATGTTTCTAAAGCTCAATAAAGCCTTTCAAGCCTTAGCTATAAAGCCACAGTCTGAGGAGATCCTTCAGAGTCATGTGATGAATGAAGCAAATGTTAATGGAAAGCCACAAGTCAATTAAATAATTAAAGGTTGCATTGCAGACAAGCAGAAAGGAAATTAGAAATGCTGAAATATATGTAAATATTCCCAAGTTTTGTAACTATCGAGTGCTCAGGTTTGCAATGCTGTTTCTTCAATACTATTTTTCTGCCTGTGATCTTATTCAAATTCAGCCTTGACTGATGATGGAGGAAGAGAAAGCAAATGACAGACAGGGCTGTGTCATGGGCAAATCTAAAATTCTGTCTGTATAGAAGATCCTTTTAATTAAAACCTACCTGAGGAAAAAAATGGCAAGGAATGGGAAGCCTTTTGTCAGAAAAACAGCTTACATTTTGCTTTTACTGACAAACAGGGAATATGACAGTGTGGACTGAAACACAAATCTATATACTGGCAGGCACAGGCATTCAAAAAAGCATGACTAATTTTAAAAACTCATGGACTGGTTTAATAACCAGAAGCTGACAGAAAGTTTACAGAAGTTTACAGAAAATTGTACATGCTTTTCCTTTTGTCTTCTAGTTCGTACGTTTTAATAGCAAATTTAATTTGCATTTCCAAGCATTCTTCTGCCAAAGTGCCAGGTAGATTTTGAAGTAAACTTCTGATTGCAGGATTTAAGGGTTTGTGACAAAACACTGAAAAATGTGAGACTTGCAATGAAATCCCAAGATGGGAAGTATTTCTGCAGTTTCATACTGGTTCCAAATCATTTTTCTTGATGTAGTACAATCATTAGGGATTTTTTCCTTTACTCTTTTCAATAAACTGTTCCCTAGTTTGACAATCTAAGCTGTTTACAGTGACTTTTAATAGCTATCTATCAATAGGTTGTCTTTTCATGTAATTTAAAAATCACACAGGCATATATGTCACTCAGCTTGTATTACAAACATATACTGTGGTTTATAAAGCACTGAAATTTTCCTATGAGGCAATATCTAATACAGTAAGGGTCTAATCTAGTTTGACTAAACTATGAACTTCATGCAAGAATGACTCGTTGAGTCATGGTAAGATTTAATGTGTATCCTGAAGACTAGGTTTGTAAATCAAGAAATTCTGCATCCAAAGCTCCACCTGTACCATAATTTTGACCTGTATCTTTAAAAACACTTCAAAAAAA
>VXAV01000544.1:13833-38467 GCA_013399715.1 Alectura lathami | reverse complement strand
ATCTCAGTATGAGTTTATCTTTTCCTATTATTTTTATACTTAAGGAGGATTATAGAAAATGAATAGACACTATCCTCACACATTCAATGATAAACCAGATGCTAATACATAGCTAACTTCCATTGACTTAAATGGCCCTTTGGATTCTGAAATCCCTTCAGATATTTTAAAGAAGCAGACAAAAAAAAAAAGGACCATTTCCCTTAAGGTTCCTGATGATATATTTCTTATATGAAGAAAAATGTTTATTTTTTCTGCCCAAATGTCAAGATAACAGAGATATGGCTTGTTCTGGTCTGCAGTTAAAACTCAGAAAAGTGTGATAAATGGCCACTAAAAACTTAGAAATCTTTTATATTTTTTTCTTATCTGGAAATAAACCACTACCAACAACAAAAACAACAAAGATAATCCAAGTTGTTTTCCATGAAACCTGTCAGCCTCACCTCTGTGCTGGGGAAGATCATGGACCAGATTCTCCTGGAGGTTATGCTAAGGTGCATGGAAGACAGGGGGGTGATATGTGACAGCCAGTATGGCTTCATCAAGGGCAAGTCCTGCCTGAGCAACCTAGTGGTCTTCTACGACAGTGTAACGACATTGTGTACAGGGGAAGAGCCGCTCATGTCATCTATCTGGACTTCAGTATGGTCTTTGACACGGTCCCCCATAACATCCTTCTCTCCAAATAGGAGAGATACTGGTTTGATGGGTGGACCATACGATGGGTTAAGGACTGGTTGGAAGATCGTACTCAGAGATTAATGGTCAATGACTCAACGTCTGGATGGAGGTTGGTGACTAGTGGTGTTCCTCACGGGTCTGTACTGGGACTGATCCTCTTCAATATCTTAATCAACAACATTGACAGCAGAATTGAGTGCACCCTCAGCAAGTTTGCTGATTACACCAAGCTGTGTGGTGTGGTTGACATGCCTGAGGGACGGGATGCCATCCAGAGGGTCCTAGACAGGCTGGAGCAGTGGGCCCAAGAGAACCACATGAGCTTCAATAAAGACAAGTGTAAAGTCTTGCACCTGTATTGCTGCAATCCCACTATCAATACAAGGTGGGGGACTAAAGGTTTGAGAGCAGCCCTGCCGAAAGGGACTTCGGAGTACTGTTAGATGGCAAGCTGAATATGAGCCAGCAGTGTGCCCTTATAGCCCAGAAGACCAACCGCATCCTGGGCTGCATCCAAAGAAGTGTGGAAGTGTGACCACCAGGGCAAGGGAGGTGATCCTGCCCCTCTAATCTGTACTGGTGAGACATCACCTGGAGTGTTGCATCCAGATGGGGAGTCCTCAGTACAGCAAAGACATGGACCTGTAGGAGCGCATCCAGAGGAGGGCCACAAAAATGATCCGAGAGGTGAAACACTTCCCCTGTGAGGACAGACTGAGAGAGTTGGGGCTGTTGGAGAAGAGAAGGCTCCAGGGAGACCTAATAGCAGCCTTTCAATAGCTAAAGGGGGGCTATATGAAAGAAAGTGACAGACTCTTTAGCAGGGTCTGTTGTGATAGAACAAGGGGAAACAGTTTCAAACTAGAAGAGGAAGATTCAGATTAGATATAAGGAAAACGTTCTTTACAATAAAGGTGGTGAAGCACTGGAACAGCTTGCCCAGAGAGGTGGCGGAAGCCCTGTCCTTGGAAACACTCAAGATCAGGCTGGACAGGGCTCTGGGCAACATGTTCTAACTGATCCAGCTGTAGGTGTCCCCATTCACTGCAGGGGAGTTGGACTAGATGGCCCTTTAAGGTCCCTTCCAACTCAAGCAATTCTATGATTCTATGAAGAAAAAAATATAAATCAAAATGAGTTCAATTTGGAAAACGAGAAGGTTTTGTTTGTTTTTGTTCGCTTGCTTGCTTGTTTATTTCTTGGTTAAATAAATGTTTCAAACCAGTCTAGCTCCTGAAGTCTTCAAAAACTGGCTATGAATAATATGCATCTTTTGAGTTTAGCTTCCTTGTTGTGGTTTAACCTGGCAAGCAGGTACACATCATACAGCCTTTCATTCACTCCCCGCCTCCCAGTGGGATAGGGGAAAGAATAAGGAAAATATACAAAATAAAAATGCAAAACTAAATAAGATAAAAACTGTTTACTAAGGCAGAAAAGGAAGAGAGAAATAACAGTAATGATAATAATATATATATATGTATATTTACAAAACAAGTGACGCATAACCTAATTACTCACCACCCACCAACTGATGCCCAGCCAATCCCCAAGAAACAGCTGCCCCCCGTACAACTCCCCACAATTTTATGGGTTCTTTTCACTCAATGTCATATGTTATGGAATATCCCTTTAGCCAGCTTAGGTCAGCCGTCCTGGTTCTGTCCCCTCCCAGCTGCTTGTGCCCCCTCAGCCCCCTCGCTGGCCGGACAGTGTGAGAAACTGAGAAACTGAAACATCCTTGGCTCTGCATAACACTACTCAGCAACAAATACAATATTGGTGTGTTACCAACATTGTTTTTCTCCCAAAGCCAAAACATAGCATCATACCAGACACTATGAAGAAATTCAACTCTGTCCCAGCAGAAACCAGGACACTTGTAAAAACTTCATGTATCAGGGAAAAGAGTTACTAGAGTTGATCTCTCATGTGCATCACTTAAAATGCAAATAACCTTTCAAAACACATCTGTACAAAGATTTTGCAGCCATCTGATAAACATCCAGTCCTCCTGCATCCCATCAAAGAATTACTTTGAAATCAGACAGTCTTATAGCTTTTTGTATCCCTTCTCCAATCCCACAGCCTTTTCTGTTCTACATGGAAGAAATGGGGGAGATGTTACAATCTATTGTAGTGCTACTCGTTTGATACATTTGACAATTAGTGTACGAATCATCCTCTGAGAGCAATATTAAACTACTGCAGATATTTAGATGATGTCTTGAGATCTCAGCCAAGCCTCAAGTAGTTTTAAAATTAAGCAGGTAATGTTTTTTTCTTAGTTAATATCCCCTCCCTCAGAAAACAAAGGTCTATAAGTTAAAGAAATGTGGTGGATAACATTCTATTTTTGCTACCATCAGCAAAACAGCTTTCTTCTATGAGGTTTTGTCAAATAAAAAACTTAGTAGGCCACTAATGGCCATGACCTGTGGCAGCCTTGTTGTACCATGTAACTGAATTATTTCCTCTCCTAAATCTCCAAGCGTGCCACTGAGAATGCTAGGTCAGCATATACAGTAAACAAATCACCAATCACCCAACAACTACTGTACCATCTGCCTCCAGAATGAAAGATCTCTCCCCCAGCTTGAACTTTTGGACCTTGAATTTGACCCTGTCTGAGTTTTTGTTATGTTAACAAATGATTTTGATGATAAAACTGTGAATCTGCATATGGGACTGGTGAGGGAAACACATCAATAAGGAATTACTTAAATAAGTCAAGTTTCTTGACCCAGGCCTGTCAGCTCTCTAATTGCATTTTCTTCTCACCCTTCTGTATTGTTACTGCAGCTTTAATTTCTCCCTAATCCTCCGTGAATCCATTTATACTGATCGCATCAGTGCTTTTGGCAATTTATTCCATATTTTTTTGTATTCTTTGCATGAAATAGCTCTGCTGGAACTCCTGTTTACTTCTAATTTCAGTTTGTTTCCACCAGTTTTTCAAACAGCAGGTTACAATTAATTAAAATTAATCTGAAAAGAGAAAAATTTAGCATGGGAAATGTTTGTAATTTGAAACATTTTTTTTTCCTTTTGCAATGTTCTGAAACAGTATGTTATTAATACAGTTGCACAAATAATTACCCTAAATCTCATGTTCAGGTAATTATAAAAATAAAATGAACATCTGTTATTACAAATGCATGATGCCAAATCATAATATGGAGGTTAGGGGTTAACACAGGCAAATTGGACATGGTACATAAACACAAAATAAATTATTGTGTGGTAGTGTAATTACATTCCAACTATTATGTTAATTATAATTTATATCAATTAAATGATTAAAGAAAACAAGCTCTTCCTTTGGTTTCCTATTTAGATTCTTCTGAGTACTGAATTATTCTATGTCAGCTAGGATGGCACTGAACCATATATCTGACAGCAGTGCATGGTGAAATTATTTTTAATATGCAAAAGAAATCTTAGTCTATATGCTAGATTTGAAAAAAAATATTTTCTTAATTAGTGTGGGTCAAAAGTAAACAAGATAGAGTTAAAGAGGGCATAGAAAATCCACTTGCTGATTGTCCAAAGAATAGTATTAAACATTTTTTATTACCTTAGAGATACTGACCTAAAGTGTTGCTTTAAAATGTCATTATGGCAAAACTAAATCAAAATGGGAAGATTCTCCAAGTACAGGCTATATTAACAAAGAGCAGAGAACCTAATCACAGAAATGTATAGCTGAGATGTACATTAAGAGGATATTTTATGTATTTCCCTTTAGTAAAAATGTGGTATTACTTGTATTTTCAATATACATAGATTTTAAAGAAAACTTTATGTACTGACATGCATGCAACAGACTCTGAATTGTCCATAGTGAGTATGAAGATTTTTACCAGGAAATCCCCTGAGTAGTCTTTTTTACCCTCACAGATAGAATGTTCAGCCCAATACATGACCTTTATCTGGCAGATTAAGTAAATCACCCTTTGTTTGCTATTGGAAGAATGGGAGCACCGAATAAATCCTCATCATAGTCCCCTTTTCACCAGGAAGCTATAGAAGTAAAGAGAGGTAAACTTTAAATGGAAAGGCAATATCTGTAGAGATTAACCAATTGGGTTAAAAAAATAATAACAAAAAAAAAGCAACAACAAATAAAAAACAACAGGAACAAAAACATTTGACTTGGGGGGAGGGTTTGTGTTTTGTTTTCTTTTGTTTTCCCATTATCTTTTTCATTAAATGCTGATAATTTTGAGGTCTACAAAGAAAAAGTTTGTCAGTCACTGATCAAAGCCACTGGTAGCCAGTATAGGATTCATGTACCAGGTATGTTCTGACAAAGCTCTTCTAAGAGCCTTTTCCCATGGATTCCTCTGCTAAGGGACATGGACAGGTGACCAGACTCTGGCCTGAACAGTTTAAAAGAAACCACTGGAAGTAATCACTGAATGTAACAAATAACAAAGTAAGAAGTTGACAAAAGTTGCAAATAGAGCTATGAGGAATCAAATTTCACAGATGATTAAGGGAGGGGGGTATTTCGCAGATAACTAAAGGGCAGTATTGTAGACATTTTAGGCAGTGGAGTCTTGCAATGCCAGAATTACTTAACACTGGAGGAATCTCACAACATATTCCTATGGTATATAGCTGCAAATAAACCCAGACAGAGTTTCTGCTGACAAAAAGAAAAGTACTCACACCTCAGCAATGCCATTGCTTTCAGTCATCTGTGTATCACAGTAATCAGTGGAGATGCAGGGCGTGGTGTGACAGTAGTCAGCTTGCTGTAGATAAATGGACATTTATAGCAGAACTGGGATCGTATGGGTCAAACTGAGGCAAAGCTGAATAGAGCATTGAAATCCAGCTAAAGTGCTTCAATGTTGTCCATGCTCAAAATCTCAAAAAGTTTACCTCTGACACCTCCAGGAGTACTTTCTCCTGTTGTTTGAACATCCTGTACAGGCTGAGACAGACCTGTTTCACAATGGAAATATTCCCAATGGTAATGAACTCAGTTACTTCAGGCAAGAGGAAATGACTGAAATGCCATGTGGAGAGGTGACATTCCAGTTCCCCTGTTCCTTGGACAGTACCAATAGAACTGGAGTATAAGGAGGACAAATGCCTGAGCTCATTTTCCATGCATGATGCATTTCACCTTGATTGTATTCCAATACTGCACATTAAGGTTTTTTCAGTTTTACTGCAAAAAAAAACAACAGCCGTATGGACTGTTACACTACTTCCCTACCTGCTACATCAGGCAGTGAAGGAATGCATTTGAATTTAATCTTATTTTATTTATTCATAAGCAGATCTTATGAGGTGATTCTGTGATTCCAAGTGGAGAAAGGGCTCTGGGCTGCAGTCAGGGAGACAGCAACCAGAGATCCAGGATCTAAGAGATAGCCCTGGAAAAAAGAAGTGATCAGAGCCAGGCACCCGGCAAACTTGTGTGCGAGCATGTCCGTGTGTGTGTGATTGACTGCTAGTGAACTCCTATCCTGATCAGCCAAACAAGAGTCTGTGCTCACGTTTATACTTCAGTGGGTATCAGTAAAGACACCACTCTCTTGGCTGTGTTGCTTCGTGCTGCCAGACATGTTAGGGACCATGTGTCCAAGCCCAAACTGTGGACAGAGACCAGCAGCATCCTGACCATGAGGACTTTACAGAGTACACCAGAGCTGGCTCGGAGGCTCCAGAGATTAAATTTTCCTGAACACCTTCCTATCTAATATCTTTCAGGTGTAGAGAAGACATGAGATTGCTTCTTGCAGTCCTTCACCATTATATGACCAGAATACAGAAAGGATGTGGAGCTATTGGAGTGGGTCCAGAGGAGGGCCACCAAAATGATCAGAGGGCTGGAGCACCTCTCCTGAGGAAAGGTTGAGGGAGTTGGGATTGTTCAGCTTGGAAAAGAGAAGGCTCTGGGGAGACCTCATTGCGGCCTTCCAATACCTGAAAGGAGCTTACAGGCAGCAGGGGGACCGACTTTTTACACAGGTGGATAATGGTAGGACAAGGGGGAATGGGCTAAAACTGAAAGAGGGGAGGTTTAGGTTGGACATCAGAAAGAAATTCTTCCCTGAGAGAGTGGTGAGGCGCTGGCACAGGCTGCCCAGAGAAGCTGTGGCTGCCCCATCCCTGGCTGTGTTCAAGGCCAGGCTGGATGGGTTCCTGGGCAGTTGGATCTAGTGAGCTCATGGCTGGCAGCCCTGTCCACAGCAGGGGGGTTGGAACTAGATGATCTTTGAGGTCCCTTCCAACCCAAGCCATTCTATGATTCTGTGATTCTATGATTCTATGATTCTATGATTCTATGATTCTATGATTCTATGAATATGACCATATCATAATCAAAGTAAAGTCCTAACATGGCCCAGCCAAGCAACGTGGGACATAACTTTGTTCCAGAACGTTTTTGTTGCCAACTCTGTGGGTTATTTTGCCAGAAAGGTTATCAGAAATACTGATCCGCTTCTTAACTCAAGGGCAGGCTTGAGAGAATTTCATGTGCAATAGTACTGAAAATTTCACTGTCGCCATGATATTATTTGCTAATTCCTTTCATCCTATAGCATACTAGGCTAGTCAAACAAAGAATGTGATTTGACAGGACTCATTTTGACACATGCTCTTTCTCAGTACAATGTTAATTCTCATGTTTATATAAACTGATTATTGAAAAAAATCTAAATCATTCTTTAGTGACTCAGATCCATCTCCTACAGCAATAAAATACTGAAATTACTTTTGTGACATGTGGTGGGTAGTTTAAGATCTTTCACATATAATTTTTGCACCTTTCCAAGAAATATGACATTGTGTTTGCCTAAATGACTGAAATATTTCTTAATATACATCAACAATATTTTTTGCAGAATGAAGGATATAGTTGAGCAGCCAACAAAACACTCTACTTGAAATCTGATTCAAATACTAGTCTCTAAAAAGAGTTAAGATTCTTAACATTACACATCTATTGAATACTTCACACTATAAAGCAACTACATAAAATTAGGTGTCTTTATGTTACTCTTTTTCTGAATTTAGATCACTGAATCCCTGTCATGATTTGCCTGTTCTTTGAAACTTTTTTCATCCTCAGAAGCTCAAGTCTCTGTATTTTCATTATTCTGAATTATTTGCACCAAAAATAAGGAACTTCAAACATTTGCCTAGCAAAAGTGTCTGTAGCACTATTTTTCCTCTGATATCCTGCTATGCTACTCAGCCTCTGCTGATAGTCCAGTACTCCTAACTTCCATACATCTTGCATTATACATAGTTCTACATCTGACTAAGATACACTAGTGCATCTCAAATGATACAAGTTGCCTATGTTTAGATCACCAAATCACTGCCAAAGCATAACTTTTTTTGCTGAATTATTTTGTTCTTCCTACATTGTAGATGGATTTAATTCTATATTTAAATCACAAAAAAAAAAAAAAAAAAAAAAAAAAAAAAAAAAAAAAAAAGTTAATATTTTCTATTTGAAGATGTTTCAGTTTCAATTTCAGTTCTAATCTGAACGTATTTCCCTAGCAATGCAAGCTGGTTTCCAGGAAATTAAGCCTCTTTATCAATAACTTCACATCACAATTCAGGATCACAATTCGACAAAAGCAATTAAATGAAGTGGCAATCAATTTCTTCACTTAAGGATGTTTTTTTTTGAATTTGCTCAGCGGAATGCAATTGTAGTGCCAGTCTTTGTCTGACAGATAACACGTACTACTTTGTAGCTCTATTATGACCTCACTATTTTTTTCTTGTCTGCAAGTACTGAAGACTTAGGACAAATATCATTAATCTTCTTCATGATCTTTTGGAAAGCACTCACCACTTAGTGGTGACATGAAGAATATTGATATTGCTTGGACATGTATCAAACCCTTTTCTGATTAAGTAATCTAGAATACATGAAAACATCTTACCTTAACCCTCTCATATTTCAATTTGTACAAAAATGCTGTAAATAGGTGAATCAAAGTACACTGTCACTGTCAATAATGAAACTATTAGAAAAATTAAACCAAGTGGAACAAGAGAACAGCCTGTTACTCAGACGGTGACACAGGACATAAAATGCCATTCCTAAGATGCTTCAGAATTATTGATGATGAAGAGAGCCATATTTCAGTTTCCGTCATAGAAAAAGAAACAGAACACTCAATAATAAAACAAGGAAAGATCATAGAATCATAGAATGGCTTGGGTTGGAAGGGACCTCAAAGATCATCCAGTTCCAACCCCCCTGCCGTGGACAGGGCTGCCAACCACTAGCTCACTAGATCCAACTGCCCAGGAACCCATCCAGCCTGGCCTTGAACACAGCCAGGGATGGGGCAGCCACAGCTTCTCTGGGCAGCCTGTGCCAGCACCTCCCCACTCTCTCAGGGAAGAATTTCTTCCTGATGTCCAACCTAAACCTCCCCTCTTTCAGTTTTAGCCCATTCCCGCTTGTCCTACCATTATCCACCTGTGTAAAAAGTCGGTCTCCCTCCTGCCTGTAAGCTTCTTTTAAGTATTGTAAGGCTGCAATGAGGTCTCCCCAGAGCCTTCTCTTTTCCAAGCTAAACAATCCCAACTCCCTCAACCTCTCCTCATAGGAGAGGTGCTCCAGCCCTCTGATCATTTTGGTGGCCCTCCTCTGGACCCGCTCCAACAGCTCCACATCCCCTCTGTACTGGGGGCCCCAGGCCTGGACACAGCACTCCAGGTGAGGCCTTCCAAGGGCAGAGTAGAGGGGGACGATCACCTCCCTCTCCCTGCTGGCCACCCCTCTCTTGATGCAGCCCAGGATGCCATTGGCCTTCCTGGCTGCAAGAGCACACTGCCGGCTCATGGCCAGCTTTTCGTCGATCACAACGCCCAAGTCCTTCTCCGCAGGGCTGCTCTCAAGGAGTTCTTCTCCCAGTCTGTACACACAGCTGGGATTGCCCCGACCCAAGTGCAACACCTTGCACTTGGCCTTGTTGAACCTCATTAGGTTCTCATGGGCCCACTTTTCCAGGTCCCTCTGGATGGCATCCCTTCCTTCAGGGGTATCAACTGCACCACTCAGCTTGGTGTCATCAGCAAACTTGCAGAGGGTGCACTCGATCCCACAGTCTAAGTCGTCGATAAAGATGTTGAAGAGCACCGGTCCCAAGACGGACCCCTGGGGGACACCGCTTGTGACTGGCCTCCACCTGGATGTAGAGCCATGGACAAAAACTCTTTGGCTGCAACCATCCAGCCAGTTCTTTATCCAGCGAACAGTCCACCCATCAAATCCACATCTCTCCAGTTTAGGGATAAGGATATGGTGCGGGACCATGTCAAAGGCCTTGCAGAAGTCCAGGTAGACAACATCCGTCGCCCTCCCTTGTCCCACTGATGCCATCACTCCATCATAGAAGGCCACCACTTGCTTTAATACTCTTATTTTCTGAATCAACCATTCTTTATTTCATTTTAACACTCTGAAATATAGTCATATTAATGTTTTATATTATTTATTTAATCACTGTTTTCTTAAGAAGAAAGGCACAGAATTAAACAACTGATAAGCCCCCTGATACAGATCAGCTGAGGTCAGACCACTTTTCTTCTATAGAATCGTAGAATCATAAAGGTTGGAAAAGATCTCTATGATCATCTAGTCCAACCATCAACTCACTAAAACATGCCCCTAAGTACCACATCTACACGCTTCTTGAACACCCCATTGTCACTACTGTTAGTGTCCAATAATGATTTGGCTTAACATCCTTTAACAAAACATGTATTTCAGATGCCAGCTGAAAAAGCTCACTTAAGTTATCTATATAAGTACCTTTAAAGGTCTACAGAGGTATATTCATTCCTCTTAAAGTTAGGTTCCACTTAGCCACATGGGCTTTGTGTTCTCTGAAGTTTAAACTGGCTATCTAGGAAACTCAGTCACTTATTTTAGGTGTCAGGCTTATTTAGACTCAGTCCCAGACAAGGTTTTTCTTAGAGCAATTCAAAATGTGGCAGGAAAACATGATTCTGACATTTAGATTACACTGTAAAATAGTTGTTTTTTTAAATTCACTCATGTAATATTCTGGAGTTTTTCCTTCCTGTGGAGCCTCTGACAATAGAAGACCACAAATTAGATAGCCAAACTCCTCTGACCTTGTTTTTCCTCACCTTCTGTCATATTAGCTCAGATGTGCCAATTAACTACAGTGATTAGGAGTTACTAACATACCACCTTTTTGAGCCAATAGTTGATGAGCTATTGTTTCCTACTCTAAAAGGGTATATACAGTGTAATACAAGTATGTGGCTGTCCCAGCTACTGTCTGCCATTCCTTTAGCATTGAGTCTATGGTAAACACTCTGTTTAGCTTCTTCATTTCGAATTTGCACTGATATACATATTGGAAATTGAGTAACCATAACATACAAACACTTGTTAAATAAAATAATAACTTGGAGAGAAAGCACATTCGGTAATAAATGCACACTGAATGTGTGCATTGTTTTTAAACTATGCATTTGTGCAAAGACGGAACTGAAATATAGACCTTCTTACTACTACTCTCCCTAGCTTTGGGCCAACAGCTGCTGTAACATAAAATACATTGACTACACTACCCTGCAGCAATATCAGTTTCTTTTCAGTACATGATATTTCAGCATTCCATGTTGGTTCATTCTCAATATGCTTTGAGAAATACAGCTTAAATCTAGGTGCCAACTGCCCTGTTAATCTCCTGTTTCATCATCAAAATATTGCAGAATTCTGAGAATCAAGGCTTATACAGCTTAAAATTATTTTGATTGGACTTTAAAATCCATAGCTAAACAAAAGAATGTAAATTAATCTTTCTTAAAATGGAATAAATCTTAAAAAAATGACAGCATGCATTAGATGATATTAACCATGCATTTCCTTTGATTTGTGAGTGCAGCATTGTCCTGATCCAGCGTTGTGGGAAGATTCTTTATGATCCCAAGAGACGAAATTAAGACACAAATGAGGTCAAATGCCATAAACTAAACTTGCTTTTATTACCAAAAATTGAAAGGGAATAGTGATAGGACAGAATAGAAAAAAAGAGTAAGATAGAAGAATAAGCAAGAATTTGGGACAGCAAGTTCTGCTAGGGAAAGAGTAAGAGAAGACAGAGAGACAGACAGAGAAAAACACAGGTATTTAGACAGCAAAGCAAAGAGATTTCAGCACTCCTCAGATCCAACGATGTCTTGGTGTCAGCGGCTGCTGGTCTTTGGTTGTGGTGGGTCGTCTAAGGCGTGATGGTGAGTTGATGTTGACCACTATAAACTGAACATAGGTGCTCGCTTACTTACGGTCCTGTGGTCCCAGACCACTCTTGGAGTGACAGTTTCTGGTATCCAAGTCCTCAGCAGGGATTTCCTTTGTTCCTNTTTTGAATCTTTGAGAAGCACCATCCAGTATCTCCTGCCTTGGGCTTTCTCATTTGAAAGCAAACAGCTTCTGGCTTTGTCCAAGGGTGTGTTCAAATGTAAAACTGTCAACAAAGTGTTGCTGATTGTCCATGGTTCCGGCCTTAACTGCTCATGTTGATTTGAGACAATGTTAAGTCTCAGACACCACCAGGTGACTCAAATCAATCAATCAGCAGCAGCAAGTTAGTCTTCAGCACTGGTGAAATGAATATAGTGAACAGGAGGGAGAGAGAGAAGGAGAAAAAAAAACAAAAAACAAACAAACAAACAAAAAAAAAAACAGAAGAGAACAGCCAAGTAATCATGCATTAAAACAATAGCCATACCTACTGCTAAGAATACAAGTCCAATCAATAGAGTTAGTCCAAAGGGACAAAGGGAGAGAAAGAAAATGAGAGGAAGAAAAGGAAAAGGAAAAGGAAAAAGTGTTGCTTTCTAAACAGAATAGTGTCAGAAAGAAATTTCCTGGTTTATTATTTTCTGCAAGTTTAATGCAGAAATTCTGAGCTTTTGAGCTTTTCAGTTCCTGCCTACTTTGGAGGACTAGGATTGTTAGGTCCTCATGATGCAATCAAAACAGACAGTATGAAAATATACTGCGCATGTTCTTTATACACTGAATATGGGAGAATACACTGACTTTACATGTGTATACACACTTACTTTACATGTGTGTACACCTGTTGTTGTATTGGTTTGGTTTTTCCACTGTGGACCATTTTATCTACAGCTCTACAAAAACAACTATGTAATGCTCATTTTGCCTTAGGATTTCTATCACGGATATGTGTCAAGTCTATTTTTTTGTTTTGTGTTTTGTTTGTTTGTTTGTTTGTTTTTGGGGGGGAGGAATGTGAAGGAAGAGGTTGGGCTTTTTTTTGTTAGCTCACTGTATTCGTGCATTACCACTATTATGCTTTTATAAGTTATTTGTGTTATAAGAGATACCATTACAAAACAGAACTACCTGTAATGTTAACTGTGCCATTAAGGTCTCTAGTGGAACATTAATTATTGATCTTTGACTCAAAAGCATCGGAATGTTGTATTACAGCTGCAGCGAGTGGTTCACCTTACAGGCATTCCACTGACCTATGACATTCAAAGGTAACAAGGTTTAGCTTTGCTACTATATTCAGTGCACTCTGAATGCTGCAACAGAATTGCGAACACAGCCAAAGTTGTCTAACAGAAACAGAATATCTGACTCTAAATAATTTGTTGGACAGTACATTTTTGAACTCCTTCTCTGTTTCTTATTCTCTATTCTTCTCTCTTTCCTGAGTTCCCTTTCTTCGTGCAAACCATGCTTTAACGTTAAGGATCTTGTAGACAGTATATCACTCTTAAATGAGTGCCACCGCAATCAGTTCTGTTGATATCTTGCAGGCATGAAAAGAGCCTTGCAGGTAAACTCATGGATTTACAAGCAAGAATCTCTCCCTGGTAGGTGTTCTGTGACAAGTATATAGTGGTATCCCTGCTGTGATAGGGATTAAGATAAGTATATGTGTGGCAGAAGGCTACTCAAAATCTATCATTGGAAGAAAATAAGGCCTTTTCCTGCTGCACTGCCACCAATAGAGGCTCTCTCCTTGGTTTTGCAGGAATTTTGATGTTTTCTTCATTAATGTGAGCTACTGAAGTATTATAGCCCTGCTGATAAAGAATCTTTCCAGTGTTGTTACATGACATGCTGCTACGTAGCACAGTTGTCAATCCCTAGACCTTGTTATTCATAAGCATATGCCTTATTTTTAGCATTGGTGAGTGACACGTGGTTGAACTAGAAAAACATTTTAGGTAGATATCTTTAATCACCTGTGACCAGCGCTAGTTTTGCTTAACCCTTCTTCCTCTGCCCCCTTCATTTCTAACTGATTTGCTGACCAACCCATCACTTACTAAAAGCAAAGAATGTTCAATTACTTTCGCATTCATAAAATAAGGTAGAAAGGTCATTTTCCAAACAACACTTTTCGTACTGTAATTGCCTTTTGTCTGTCTTCTTTCCTCTTGCTTATGGCCATTAAAGGAGAGCTGACTGACTGATGCACTTATATTGGTCAAACCTGGCTCTAGAGATGATAGCTTTCGCACCTGAGCAGGTGAGGAATCAGTCCATGGGGCTGGCAGATCAGATCTCTTTGTGTTAGCATTCTCAAATTACAACTGCTCTGTCTTCAGACACTGCTGTTACAGCAGAGGCTGGCAGGCCTTCAGACAAACCGTAGCAACACACAGTAGTAGTGAAACTAGTTCTGATAATGTTCCAGGATGAAAACATCTGTATTAGACTGAGAAATCCTAAGGGAAATTAAATCATACATATGTTAAGCTACAAGAAGTTAATCACAGTCGCTAAAAATAACATCTAACTCTGTCACCTGCACAAACAACTGTAGGTGTTAAAGGTTCAAGTTGTGTTTATTCCTCTTTCAATATCAACATGATTGCTGGGTAAGGATTAAGGAAATATTTGCTCCAGAAGCTCTGCAAGAGAGCAAGAAATGAAAACAGGAAGTGAATTTAAGATCCTTAGATCCTAAATATATGAATAAACTGTATGAGGTATCAGCAATAGATTTTGAAAGATCTGAACCAGCTCCATCATGGCAGAACAGATGTATTTCTTAGCTGAAACAACTGTGTTCTGCCAGTGTAGTTGTGCTGGAGAAAATATCTACAGATGTAAAATCATACTGCCTGACTGATAACAAGTTGACAAAATCTCTAGAATGGCTACAGCTATGCCAGCAAACAAGAACATTTTCTCAGCTTAGCCTATGACCTGGAAAAATAACATGGTTTTAAAAGCAAAGCTCTCCTTATGCCACATACAGTGTACCTCAGAGGGGGAGCTCTGTCACCATGTATAAGCATGGTATATGGAGTGTAAAATCTGAGATATAGTTACAGGTCGGTAGAACAACGTACTCACAAACACACAGAGGGCATACATTGCAGGGTGGGGGGCAACGACAGGTAAAAATCCAGAATTCGTTGGATGCTGGAAAGAAAACATGAAAGACTTGAAGGGACCTTCTAGCTACTCTAAGACATGTCCTGTATTTAATTTTGTGACCTCAGATATCGTCCACAGCACACATAATTGTACCATAAACTAAAGCAAGATAAGCTTCCTACTACTTTCTTTCTACTTTCTGCTATTTTAACATGATTACCTGAATGCAGAGAGTTCCACAGAAGTTATTTCAAAATTATAAGTATACTCTAGCTACTGCATAGAAAGGTAATCAGAATTCATTTGGAAGAATTTAAATCTCCCATCTGTAAATTGACAGTTAAATCCAGCTCAAGCTGCAAGCAGCCAACAGCCGTCTGATGACTATTCAATGCACTATGTAAAATTACCTTAATTCACTGTTGGACGATACCCAAATAAATGTATGTATCTTCTACTTCTCAGTGAGTGGCACATTTACTGATGGTATCACCATTAAATCTCGTGTCCCCTTAGACAGCTCCTCCAGCAGTTGGCCTTTTGCCTAGTGAAACTGATAGGCATCAAAGTTGGAACAATTCAGCTATGTCCCCATTACTCTCTGCAATTGTAGCCATACTAAGCCTTAGTGCCTTCAGTGGAGCTCTGTGCAAATTTCAGGCTTGCCCACATGAGACATGTTAAGTGTACAAGGACCGTTCTGTAACTTAGATCCAGTCTATCACACCCAGTTCCCAGCCATGTGCCAAGAGAAACAACTATTCAAATGAGGATGATGCATTTAAAAAGTAAATTGTAGAGAAGCGTATTTAATTACTGGGCAGTCTGCCATACATTGAACAAATTTCCACTCCTGTGCTTGTTCCCCCGGCTGTGCTTAGAAACTGAGAGTTATATATCGAACCACTGTAACCAAAAGAAATAAGAAAATCCTGTTTTTCTACAAGCCTAGAAAAATCCCTGAGACTTCCTTGATTTCACCTGTGTTCAGTGCTGAGAATAAATCACAGCTAACATTTCAGAGTTTCCATATGAGTGTCAAAAACAAGGGCTAAATAAAATCCCAGAATAAACTTGAAGAAGGTGGGTCTTGAATATCTCCAGAGAAGGAGACTCCACAGCCTCTCTGGACAACATGTTCCAGTGCTCCGATACCCTCACAGTAAAGAAAATTTGTCTTAGATTTGTAAGGAACATCCTGTGTTCCAGTTTTTGCCCATTGCCCCTCGTCCTGTCGCTGGGCACAGCCCGGCCTTGTCTATTTGGGTCCCACATTTCAGATATTTATCTACATTGATTAG
This sequence comes from Alectura lathami, assembly GCA_013399715.1. Taxonomy (NCBI): domain Eukaryota; kingdom Metazoa; phylum Chordata; class Aves; order Galliformes; family Megapodiidae; genus Alectura; species Alectura lathami. Next base: position 22,081 of record VXAV01000544.1, on the reverse strand, counting down.
ATCCCCTCTTAATCTCCTCTTCCCCAGGCTTAAGAGCCACAATTCTCTCAGCCTTTCCTCCTATGGGAGACGTTCCAGAACCCTGATCATCTTTGTGGCCCTGCGCTGGACTCTCTCCAGAAGATCCCTGTCTTGTACTGTCTTGTACTGAGGAGCCCAGAACTGAACACTGTTTTCAAGACTTAATAATACTGTTAGAATATAGAAAAATAAGAATAAAATAAAATATATATATAAAAAAAAAAAAAAAACCTTTACTACTTCAGATCTACTATTGGAACCTGAACCGGTGTTAAACAAAATTAATTTTAGAACACATTTGTCCATACAGCATACAGGTAGAAATAGTGCTGCCCACTTTTCTGCCTCTGAAGCAAGAGCTGTGTATATTCTCGTAAATACAAAGAGGGTCATAAGACCATTCCTCATAAAAAAATGAAAAGCAAGTTCTAATTTAAATGTCTCTAAAACAGCAATGGTCCCCAATTCCTCCAAAATGAAATGGCTTATTCTTATACTAACACTTTAACCCTACTACATAATATTTCCTAAACTTCTAATCTGTTTTAAAAACATTCATACTCCCACTGGATTTAATCTACTTTCAAGCAAGAGATATTCACTATCATCAAGACACATTTATTTTATATTTTACTAGAATTTAAATGGTGAACAGCATCTGAAAACCACTATTGCTTTTGTTCTCTAGCAAATAGTAACTTACAGACTTCAGATTTTTGAATTCTGGAGCCATAGTGGCCTCTATTGTTGTCATATTAGAATAGCATGTACCTCCACTGTAGTAAATAAACTGCCTTTAGACATTTTTTGTTCTTGGAACATACATGATAATTGTTCTTGTAAATTAACCCACCACCACAGCTCCGACTTACAAACTTTTAAAGACATTTCTGCAATAATAACATCCTCATGCATCCTTCAAACATCAAGTAAAACCAGGTTCTGCTTTGAAAATGAGAAAAGAATGTGAGGCCCAAAAAATTTTCTTAGTATGCTGACAATTTCAGGAAAGTCACAGAAAATAAAGGCAGTTTTTCCTTCCTACTAATTAAATGATCACTGGTGTGAAGACAAAAGATGGATTTGTATGTGATGTTAGCCATCAACAAATGTAGATTAGATCTTTGTTTTTACTCTAGGCTTTTCCAATGCTATGAAAGCCTCCATTAATGGGGAAAACAAACAAACAAACAAAAAAATACCTCACATTTTTCCAAGTACAGTTCAACCCAACTTAAAATACACAATATGAATCTGCTTTTGAGACTACATCTCTCTTTGTCTACGTGACTGTTCAAGAATCCTAGACAGATCATTCAGATGATATAGCTAACTTTATTCATCTAAAAAGAGGAATGAAGTTAGTCAAAATTAATGTCATCATGACATACTTAATCTGAGGCCAGTTTACAGAAAACACAGTATTTACCTCATAGTAGTTATAGATTCAATTTATATCAACATTTTATATATCAGAATGAGCTTTTCATCATAAAAATATTGAGTATTAATATTATCTAATATATTTTTTCCCCCAACATAATCAGGAGAGAATTCAAATGAGGCACTGCATTTCAATTCTATGAAGTACTGAAATCTGCTATTATATATGCTATTGAGAATAGACTAAAATTCAACTCCCTTGTTCCCTTTCCACTCCTGAAACAAGAGTGATCTTCCTAATTCTTACTACTATTAAGAGAATTATATTCCTTGTGATTAACAACATATGACAAAACTGTTTCCTTTACCACTTTTTGAGCCAAAAATAATCGCCTTTAATATATTGTTGTACGTATGAAAAAGAAAGCAATATTTTACACAAAAGAATCGGACTTGTCCAGATATATTTTTAAGATTTCATATTTAACAGTGACAAATGTCATTAATATTCTTGGGGAAAATTAACATGAAACAATCAATAAATAAGGTCTTAGACATCATATGTCTACAGTAAATAGTGCGTACATTAGTAGTGAACCATGGAAAATATTTAAATTAAATATTTGTTGATAATGTAAGCTTTAAAAATGAGTACTACAGGATTTTTCATCAATAGCCAAGGACTTGATAAATGAAACTTGGGTAACATGAACACAGAACTTAGAAAGGAGACAGACAGGCCTAGCACAAAGTAATCAAAGATGTTGAGAGACCACTGTTCTCATATTTCAGTGCCTTTGGAGCAAATAGATATAGTACACGCACTCTAAATGGGCAACTTGATTCATGATCTGAGCAGATCACTCTGCCAATCTCATAATTTATGTGGTTGCAAAGTTGCCAACTTTGTGTTAAATTCAGACAGTGAACTTTTCAAGTCGCTGCTTCATTGACATCTTTTCATCAACAGAAAAAATGGTAATAATCATCCAGGAGGTAAAAAGGGAACAAAATAGACATACATATATTAGGTACTTCACTGTGACAGATGTTTGCTCCCTTTCAGGTATCAGTGAAGAAAAAATTAAAATAGCTTCTAATGGTAAGACTAACCAGGAGTGCAAGTCAGTAGAAATAGTGCTTTGTATGTGTCAAGGTATGTGTTTGCCTCCCGTCAGTACCTTATTACTTACTCTGAAGAAGAATGGCATTGGGTAGTTAGCTAATTCAGTGGGAATGGTTCTGTTATTGGACGATTATCATTACTGGAATAAGCACTGGGTTTTTCTCCTAAAAGGTTACTTTTTCATTGTCCCTACAAGAACAGCTTTAGTAGACATGACAGAAATTACTTTATAACAAACTGAAAATGGATAGTAAGTGATGGGGAAAATATGAAACCACAGGTTAGATAGCACATTACAAGAAAGGTTAATCTACAAGACCCTTCATCTATAAAATGTCTGTAGGCCATGCTGAGCAAATAACAGTTTATTCTGAAAATATAGCACTTTTTCCTATAAGAAGTGCTACAGTAAATTTGGTGTGGTGAACTGATTTTAGATATGTACAGACATTTTTTTAATTATTATTTGAATGAAACAGAACTTTTGAAGACCAGGTTTCATAGGGTGACTTTTTTTTTTTCCTGAAACTGCACGGCTGCAGAAATTTAGCTGTGGAATTTGTATTTAGAAGAGTTACTTTTTACTTTTTAATTCTTCTTCAGATCTCTGATATGTCTGTGTTATTCCATATATAGTACCTGGACAGCTCTAGTTTCCCACAGGTCTTCATTTGGAGCAGGAAGGTAGAGCTAAGCTGAAATGCAACTTTGTGCTAGAGGCTGCTAGATGTTGCCCATGACACCAAGCTGTGTGGTGCCATTGACATGCTGGAGGCAAAGGATGCCATCCAGAGGGAGCTAGGCAGGCTTGAGAGGTGGGCACGTGCCAACCTCATGAAGTTCAACAAGGCCAAGTGTAAGGTCCTGCATCTGGGTCGAGGCAATCCCAAGCACAAATACAGGTTGGGCAGAGAAGGGCTGGAGAGCAGCTCTGAGAAGAAGGACTTGGGGGTGTTGGTTGATGAAAAACTCAACATGAGCCAACAATGTGCGCTTGCAGCCCAGAAGGCCAACTGCATCCTGGGCTGCATCAAGAGAAGCGTGGCCAGCAGGGTGAGGGAGGTGATGCTGCCCCTCTGTTCTGCTCTCGTGAGACCCCACCTGGAGTACTGCGTCCAGTTCTGGGGCCCCCAACACAGAAAGGATATCGAGCTGCTGGAGAGGGTCCAGAGGAGGGCCACGAAGATGATCAGAGGGCTGGAGCACCTCCCCTATGAAGGCAGGCTGAGAGAGCTGGGGTTGTTCAGCCTGGAGAAGAGAAGGCTACAGGGGGACCTGATAGCAGCTTTCCACATTCCCTCCTGAAGAGGGCCTACAGGAGAGCTGGGGAGGGACTTTTTGCAAGGGCATATAGCAACAGAACAAGGGGTAATGGCTTTAAGCTGGAAGAGAGTAGATTTAGACTAGATGTTAGGAAGAAATTCTTTCCTGTGAGGGTGGTGAGACACCGGCACAGGCTGCCCAGAGAGGCTGTGGATGCCCCCTCCCTGGCAGTGTTCAAGGCCAGGCTGGATGGGGCTCTGAGCAACCTGGTCTGGTGGGAGGTGTCCCTGCCCATGGCAGGGGGGTTGGAACTAGGTGATCTTTAAGGTCCCTTCCAACCCAAACCATTCCATGATTCTGTGACCTTTCTCAGGAACTCACAGCACTCTCAGGTTTCCACTTACCATTCTAATAGCAGAACCAAGAGAAAACAGATGGTAAAAGAAAGAATTATGGCTGGCAGCAGATGTTATGAAATCTGCTTCTAGAATACAGTTGCTTATACAGACTTTTTCAGACAATGCCAAATAAAGGAAAACATATTTTTCACCTTGGCTCACCAGCTGGTGTCACTGCTATTGTCAGCGTAACCGTACTACTTAGGAAAACACATATTAGATATTGCATCAATGTTGACAGCATGAAAAATGTCAGAACTAGAAATTAATATAAAAGTCTCTCATTCTACCATCACTCTTGAAGCAACTGGGTTTATGTAAATAAAACATAATGTAGCTATAGAAATATGTCTTTCCTTTTAAAATGTTAAATGCTTGAGTGTTCTCATAGCTATGCTATCTGACAGTGTTGGTAGAGATAGGTGATGAAATCACTGATTAAATCAGTGTGAAAGTGGTGACTGAGAAAATCAAAAAGAAACACTGTCTGTATCAGAGAAAGCTACAGATCCAAGCCACTGTCTCACAATGATACGATTTCTTTTCTGTTTTATATCACATGTCAGCAAGAACTATGGATCTATCCCAACATGCAGTAATGCTCAGTGCAATCTCATGCAGACAAGTACATTAGCATGCACAGATGCAATGGAAATGATATATACTGTCAGGAAACCCTGTCCATAGGTGAGATCTCATTTGTGGACCACTAGTTGGACAATTCTGTTTTATCTGGGCATTATCAAATTACCCATTGCATGACATAAACAATAACTTAATTAGCAAGATAAAACTTTACAGAGTGAATGACATCACAGGCATGACTGGGAAGACTGATGATACAGGTGAGATTCAGTTGTCTCAACAGAACGGTGATGTTTGCAATGTCCCAGCACATCCTGCCTGAATTACAGCTGCCAATCCACAAGAGTTCAGGTCTTCCATCAGCTCTACATAGTATCCACCATCACCATGCTGTTGGCTGAGATACCTGGCAACAACTAAAATGACAGCATTTTATTCTTTCAGGGAACTGAATTCTAAATTGCTCTTTCTGTACAAATCTTTACTGTCATGTGCTACTCAAAATTCTCTAAGGCTACTAAATTCAATTTGGCCAGGAAGATTCCTGGGTGTTAATGTGAAAAGGCATGGAATGACCTGCATCCACACCAGTATCTAACTCTCCTGTCACCCAAAAAAAGGGTCCTCACAATTAAAACTATTTGTTTACAAGCAACATCAGCAGCTGCAACAGGAATGTGGGTCATGGCCCGTGCACCTGGTGCCAGCTGCTGGGTCGAGCATATGTATCTTATCCAAACTGCATGTGCAAGGTGTGTGCAAGTGTATTTGCTGGCAACCTGGGTCAGTCAGTGAGCAGAAGGCCCCAGATTCAGACAGGAATGTCAGGTGAGCAGGGGACCATTGTGGTATTTAAGGGGATTTGAAGTGCAGAGTGCCTGTCCCATGAGTGCATGTGTTTGCCAGTGAGCATCAAGTTGGACCATTCGGCAAGCAGTGGACCAGTGGGGTGCATGAAAGGGTCCAGGATCTGGGCAGGGGAGTCAGATGGAGAGAGGGACCATGCTGGTACTCATTAATGAGCACATGCTTGTGAATCTGCCATGTGTTGTGTGAGTGCCTGCACCTGTGAGCTACAGGACCAGCAAGTCCTATGTGTGGCTGCTTTGCAAGGCAGTGCCTTGTCTGTGGCAGGCAGTGCAGCTAGCCTAGTCTGTGTCTGTGCCTGCTGCCTCTGGGATATGTGCGGAACTTCCCCACCAGCTGAGCCTGCAAACATCAGAGCAGCAGCCATGTCCGTCATTCCTTTGTTTCAGGGATGGAAACTTCCGGTTTCTGAGCCCCTGAGCAGGAAGAAACCCCTGACCCAGAGCTACTGGACACAGCGGTCAGTTATCCCTGTAGCACACAAACCCCAAAGCCTCTTTTTTGATCTGAAAGAGCTTGAAGCATCTAACTTGACAATATTAGCTCTCATACTATAAGATGGACAATAGCAAGACTGCAACTGAGCTGCAAAACCTTCTGGAGACAAACAGCAGAGGGAGTAAGGTAGGTTCAGTAGATTGCTTTGTCAATAGGACTTGTTAGAAATTTAGAGTTCTTGACAATTAAAAAGTTTCAGATTTTTTTTTTTTTTTTTTTTTTGCCTTGGACAACTTTAGTGGAATAGGAGTTGAAGCAAAAGCCCGACAGCAAAACACAACCTGTCCCATTGCCTAAGCTAGATGCAAATTTCCTTCGCACAAGGAACTGTGGATTCAAGCCTAATTTCTGTAAAAATTGTAGGTTTGTTTTCATGGAAACATTGCCCTGAACAAATTCTCCTCTGACATGTATACCCTACCTCAGCCCGCACTGCGGTGCTCTAAACAAGTGAAATTATTCTATTCTCTTGTAGGTTGCCTAATCCAGTGGGAGACTTGGAAGCTTTATCTTGAACTGAGAGGTTACATTTATCTTGAACAACTGACAGAAAAAAATCACACCAGTATAGTGGCTTTTCCCATCCTTACTGTAAGTATCTTTCCTGACACGATTTAGCTTTTCATTGGCCCTTTTCATGGTTAAATCACAACAGAGACTCTCAGTTACTATCTCTGAGTTTGGTCCAGTCTTTATACTCTTCTTTCATTTTCCCTTGAGGGGCTTACGGCATGAGTGTTGCTATTAATGCTGAAGTGCATTACCACACACTCTGTAGTATGACATTTCATCTCAAATCCCTCAAACAAGTTTTAAAGGTTACATTTAAAATGGTGTGCAGCACAGGGTCTGACTCCTTTGTGGGTGAGAAGAGCATTGGATGGGATTTTCCACTCCCTGAGGAAACCCCACAGTTATACTCTAATCATTGAGGGAAACTATCCACAACAGTCCGCTACTTCTGAGGCCCCATCTTTGGGGCTCCATCCCTAGGTAGGTTAAGGCACATGCCTGCAGACCTGGGTCAGTTATGTAAGTTTCAGCAAGGAGAAGGGTATCATAGAATCATAGAATCATAGAATGGCTTGGGTTGGAAGGGACCTCAAAGATCATCTAGTTCCACCCCCCCTGCCGTGGACAGGGCTGCCAGCCACTAGCTCACTAGATCAAACTGCCCAGGAACCCACCCAGCCTGGCCTTGAACACAGCCAGGGATGGGGCAGCCACAACTTCCCTGGGCAGCCTGTGCCAGCGCCTCACCACTCTCAGGGAAGACTCTGTTCCTAACATCCAATCTAAACCTCCCCTCTTTCAGTTTTAGCCCATTCCCCCTTGTCCTACCATTATCCACCTGTGTAAAAAGTCGGTCCCCCTCCTGCCTGTAAGCTTCTTTCAAGTATTGGAAGGCCGCAGTGATGTCTCCCTGGAGCCTTCTCTTTCCCAAGCTGAACAATCCCAACTCCCTCAACCTTTCCTCATAGGAGAGGTGCTCCAGCCCTCTGATCATTTTGGTGGCCCTCCTCTGGAGCCGCTCCAACAGCTCCACATCCCCTCTGTACTGGGGGCCCCAGGCCTGGACACAGTACTCCAGGTGAGGCCTTCCAAGGGCAGAGTAGAGGGGGACGATACCAGAAAATACCCAGCCTGGGCATTGCCCTTCCTCTCAAGCACAACTCACTGTCAGAAGCTAGGATAAAAGTTCTCCCCGGAGGCCAGATAACATAAGCTAAGCCTTGCAGAGTATCTTTTACAGGTAATCTTTGTATAATCTAAAGTCCCCAAGACAATTAAAGCAAGGACTGTGGTGCCTTAAGTAGACATTAAGCCTCAGAGCAGGGGGGAGTTGTTGCACCCATCAGTAACGTAGAAGTACAAAAGCACTGCAGAGTCCTGACAACTACAGAAGGCTTACAAAATGGGAAAACAACACTTACTTTATTTAGCTAGTGCAGTGAATTAAAACTTTTGAAGACACTGTTGAGGTCAGACTTGGGCTGGGGTTAAGAAGGATGTTAGAACTGGAATTACCAAGCATCATGCTATAGTTGCAAGTGAAATTAAGGGAAAAGATTTCCTTCAAAAACAACTACACTGCAGTCCAATTAAA
>VXAV01000538.1:0-25991 GCA_013399715.1 Alectura lathami | reverse complement strand
TTGTTGGTTATGTATAATTTTTCAATCATTTTTTAGTTCACATGTAAGTAAAGATTATAAGTTCCTTTTCACAATTACCTAAGCCTAATTGCTTCAGGAAATGATCCTGTTTGTAAAATCACGTCTCAAGTGTTTGGAGACACCAGCAAGACAACTTAAATCTGAAGGAAATTCATTCAGAAAAGGTCAAATAATTCAAAAAATGTTCATGTAATTCCCTGACTTTCTATCTCCTGTACCAGCTCCGTCCTGCTCAGCATCCAGCTATGTTCTATTTTTTCGTGTGTCACTTAAAAAGATGGAAAGGATAGGTTGTTCAATATATTTAAAGCTTTTTTTAAAAAAAGAAGAATATTATAAATAGCAATAGTATTCAAAAAAAAAAAAAAACCCTCAAATTTTCAAAACAAGCAGCACATCATTAGTTAAATGGCTTCTGCAGTAATCACCTCAGACTTGGTTTAATTTGCAGAGCGTTGCAGAAGCTGACCTTTCAGCTCTCTGTGTATTTTAAGTGTTTGTGTAAACAGCAAAGGATCCTGTTAATGACCGAGCCTTCCTCCCATTCAGCAGCGCGATGTCCGGCCTCCTCTGATTGTGAAAGCGATAGGAGAAGGGCACTTGGAGACAGGAAGGAGCTTGCAGAAAGGGAAAACGGCAGCAGGAGGCACGCAGGAGTGCGCGGAAATAGGGAAAAGTGAAATGGATCAGGGCACGAGCAGCTCCTCGTGCTGGGAGCTCAGGAAGCTGTGAAAGAGATGCGCGGAACTGCAGAGCTGGGTCCTCTGCGCTGAGGTTACGGGGGCTGTGTCACCAGCAGGCTCAGCTCTGAAAGTCCTTGGCTCCTGGCTCTACCAAGTGTTGGGGTTCACGTGCGTGTCAGAGCTCAATGGGCAGGCTGGTGTGCTGGGGGACAGATCCAGAGCTCTTCTCTGAATTCCCTCCAGTCCAAGCCCCAAAGCTCTGTGGCGATAAAAGCAGATAAAAAGCCAGCAGCTGTGGCTCCGTTCTCCAAGCACAGGTCGTCCTCTTGTTACAGGTCTTTGAGATCTGTTGCTCCCTTACCCCGATGCTGTGTTGCTGTCTGTTCAGCTTTGTGATCCTACATGGAGAGAGCAGGTCTCAGCGGGAGGTGCCTGTTCTCGAGGAACACAGAGTTCTGTGTAATGATAAAAGGAGCGACACTGCAGAGCGTGGGGTTGGTAGCAAACCTTCATGAACAGGACAGTGTCTGTATATTTTGGTGTGTGGTATCCAGACTGGAAAAGAGAATGAAAATTAGAGGACAAAAAGGATGCTTGTTTTTTCCTTTGTGTGTTTACTTTTACAACCCTTATTGGTGTCGACTGTTCTAAGTTTCCATGCTAGGCAGCATCACTATAGACACGAGATTGGAACGATGGTGTTTGGGCTGGATGCTGCCTGTCCAGAGCTATAACATTTGGAGAAGTTCAGACGTGTCTCCCTCCGAACCTATATATTATTGATTCATTTTTTTTCCAAAGATGCAAGTAAAATCCTGCTGTTGGATTGGAACTGACAGTGCAATTCAATCAGTTACATGTGGAAGCCTTTTGAGGGCAGCTAGAAACCAATATTAGATGCAGTTTAGTTATTTAGACTTTAACATATATAACAAAAGTCATACACTTTTTTTTCCATATACAGTTTTTTTTAGAAGTTGTTTGTAATCATATTCTGAACCTAAAATCATAGTTTTTAATAGCTGCTAAATGCATTGCTTTCAAGTACTGTATGTGCAAACAACTATGATGTAGGCACGGCTAATTAATCTGCAAATAGTGGCAGGAAAGGATAGCTGAATGCAGGGGAAAAATCCTTGCACATACTTGACTGGACTGTGAACAAACTGGATATTGAAAGATGACGGTTTGGCTGTGATGGTGCCCAGTGTAAGAATACAAACTCACTCGTTAGAAATGAAACTGAGGCACTGCTCTGTGGTCATGTTGAGACCTGTGGTACAGACATAAGCTGAGCAGCGCTTTTGTGTGGTGAAGTACTGTTAATAATAGTGCAGCTTTTTGTCAGCTGGGAAAGCAGAAGCATAAAAACTAAGTATTTTAATAGGTAAATACCTGTTTTTTAAAATGCACTTCATTTTGCATTTGGGGCACAAATGAAAACCCGCATTTCTAACTACTGCTTTGTCTGCCGAAGTGAAATAAAGAACATCTAGATACAGACTCTTAACTTAGGCATCAGGTTTGGCATGTATCTTGCTTATTTGCCAAGTTTCCTTAGCTCCTCGTAACTCACCCTGAGCAGACTGGAATGTCAGGTGCTGGGAAGTTCAGCAGGGAGCAAGGTCGGACCAAGGGCCTGGTGTTTTGAGAGAGCGGAGCAAATTAAGTTCACCCTTCAACACCCTGCTCACAAAATCTGCCACTCCTGCAAACCTGTATTGCTGTAGAGCCAGAAGTCTGCCAAACAGGACCCAGCGATATTCAGTATATATTTCTCCAGGAAGCAGGCAGTGTCAGGAAATGCAATTTTGTTAGATGACCACATTAGCCTTGAACTTTTCAGACAAATCTAAATGGAGAGAGAGAGTTTATTCTGGCTTCCAGAAACTGATGGGAGCCCTGTGGGGCGTAGGTTCAAATTTTTAAATGGTCACATCAAATCAGATAATGGTATCCACCCCCTCAAAAGATCAACGGGTGGAGAAGAAAAGAACATACCAATAAGCACATGCAATCCTTCAGAGTTCATTATACAGCAAGCGTGTTTCAAAGGACCTTGAGAGCATGTTTCCAAGGGAGGGGCGAGGTCGATGCTTGGATGGGAGAAGCCAATTGAAATCAATGGGAATTGATTTAGAGTCCGGGGGCACTGTGTTAAAATCTCCAGCCTTACGATATAGCTTCATGAATATTAACAGGCGCGGGATCGATACGCAGCTGATTTTCAGATGTACAGCTGGCTCCTTTTCGTCTGTAGATTAAAGGAATGGCAATTTTTCTTTCTTTTAGATAAGGTTGAGAATTCTAGAGAATGACTTGTGACTTTAAATCCTGTTCTCCAGGACTATTTGATAAGCTCTATGATATTTTCATGCTTTTTAAGTATGCTTTTTCCTAATGGCATTCATCTCTGGTGTCTGCTTCAAGGATTCCTTCCGAAGCAGAGAAGAGGAGAGGGTTGCTTTTGGGGCCCTGACGCCTCTCCTGCATAGGCGGCTCTGCTAGAGGCCCGTGAACCATGGATTTTTGGCAGCTGTGCGGGATGGCTCCCTGTGCCTCCCACCTGCCAGCAGATGGCTGCCACTCTCCTGCGCAAGCGAGCGACTTCGCCGTGCGTTACTGCAGAAAGTCGCAGGGGACTGCAAAACGCTCTGCTCGTAACACATGACAGCCCTGCCTCGGAGGGGGTAGCCCACCAATCTGCAAGCCCAGGGGACGGACACCGCGGGGGAACTCTGCAAGGTTCGGAGTGCTGCGTGCAGGCGTTGTCAGTCAAACCTCTCCAGCCCCAAGTGCTGCCTTAGCTGCAAAAGTGAAGTCGGGCTTGAAAAAGTTCAGGGGAGCAGAGAATGTGCCTTACTTGAAACATCTTGAAGGGCAGTGTTTGTTTTGAAAGTGCAGGTCAGGATCTGAACTTGTCAGCTTGTCCTGACTTCCTCAAGGAGCTGAACAAATGTCCTGGGTCAAGCAGCCTGCTCAAACTAGGGAAATGTTTTGAGCTCCTCTGTAGCAAAGATTTCCATATTCACGTGGATTTAATGAACAATCACATCTTACTTAGTATAATAAAAGAAAACAAAATTACATAAACTCAGAAAACTTCATCTAATGGAGAGGGATTTTGTTTAAGCTCTGGTACATTTGTTTTTGCAGTGTTTCTTTGCTGTGTCCCCCCAGGACTGGGTGGAGCAGTGCCCAAAGCACAGCCCCTCCTGCCCCTGCTGCATGGCCAGAGCAAGCTCAGCTGCGGCTTGAGGGGGTCTTTTAGGGTGTTTTATGGACTCCTGGGTTTTGTGTGCTGAGAAGTGTGAGAGAGGAGGGGAGAAACCCTGCTGTCAAGAGTGATTTGGGGCAATCCCAGTGTTATTTAGGCTTCTGTAGGAATACGGCTGTGGCACTGAGCCTGGGGTCTTGAGGTGGCACTGGGGAACACTCAGGGTGCTCTGGTCCCTGCACCAAAGCTAACAGTACAGGCCTCAAAGTGTAGTTGTGTGTAAATAAACAAACAAACAAACAAAAAACCCTCAAAATAAAAATAATAAAAAAATAAAAGCCAATGCCCTAAATTTTGTTTTGCCAAGGGACTGTTGCAGATGAGGTGTTTTGGTTTTATTGAAACCAATGATAATTAAAATTTATGTCCATCTCTGAGCTTTTGAAAATCTTTGTGCAATGTGATGAAGTTCTGTTACATGTGATGCTTAAAGAGTGCTTAGGAGGCTGTCACATCCCAGCTGGATCCTTAAATGGGGGACCTGAAGCACCTGAGGGCTGGTCCCAGGCTCTGGGAGGTAGCAGGGAGGTAACAGTCACTGAGCTGCTCCAGAAGCTTAAATTCTGCCTGAATTGTGTTTCTAGCTGTATTGCAAAATACTTGTAGAAAGCTGAGTATGTCTTAGGACTGCTAGATTTAGTGCTATTCCCTGTGACTTTAGTATCTGTCAAGTTGTATATCAGAAGATCTTTGGAAATACGTTTGTTTTATTCCAGTTTTATCACTATGGCTAGTGACAGACATGTACAGATGTGACAGGTGTGTTATCTCAGGCATCAGATACTGGGGTGCGCTGCTGGAGTTCAGCACTTGCCACAGAGCCTGTGTGTGCCAGGGCTGGTCTCGTGCCCTTCGGTGACATAAACCGTGTCCCTCTGCAACAAGGTTTGCTTCCAGCCAGAGTTTGCTGCATTTCTGTTCCGAGCAGCTCCTGGCTCCTCCAAACCAGTGGTTATTCCCAAAGTGATGGAGCTACCCCTGTGCTGAGGTCAGGTGACTGCTTGTGCCTCCAAAGGCGCTGATGCATTTGCACATTGTTTGCTTTGAATTAAGGGAGTGCAGTTCTGGGGACATCTTGGTTATATTGGTTTTGCTATGAAACTCTGCTCAGCTGGATTTGGAGGTTGAGCCAATGCTTGTGACCAAGGAAAAAGATTGAAAGCTTAGAAATAACACAAAGATATGATTCCTGTAAGATTTTAAAGGTCCTTACAGCAGTGCTGCAGTGAGTTTCAGAGCAGTTTCTGAAAGATAAAAGTAGGGAAAAACAATGTGAACAATGCAGTACAAAACGGGGTAAACTTTTGAGATTTTCTTTCTATACATTATTCATGGCAGATAGCGAAAGGCAGCTTGGCTTCTCGTATGTTTTTGACGGCCAATTGGAAATGGTGAAAATGTTTGTAACTTCTATTGTGTTCTTTTCTAATTAGACAAGGCAAATAGTTTGAGGAGCAAGGATAGAATTAATCATGGGCTGCTGCTCATCACAGCTGTGCTCTGAATGCCTGACAAAGCCACTTTATGGCATATAATTCAACATATAGAAAAAACATGCTACAAAGGACATAGTGTTGAAAGCATTTTCAGTGGTGATCGTGTTTCTTTTCCAAAGTCCTGAGCACAAGTGATTACAATTGAACTGAATGGGAACCGAGATGCTTTGGAAAGTGAAATTCTTGCTGGCATTTTGAAGAGGTCTGAATCTGGATTACAGCTTTTCATGTAATTTGGATATAATTCTCATGTCTAATTTGGTGGCTGTATAAGCATATTGAGTATTTTCTGCAGGCAGTTTGTTACTTCAGCTTCCAACCATCTCTTTTGATGTGAAACATAGAAATCAGTTGATTCTGAGGGTATTATACAACAGTAAGATTAAAATCTTCCAAGTGTGTCAGTATTAGGACTGGAAGATGTGTTTATATTCTTTATGAACTGTTTGTATGTTTTATGAATGATTTGGTGATAATAGCAATCGTACTTATCGTCTCTTATTAACTTCAAAATGCATCTTGCTTAGTATTTGCTTTTTAAAGAAATATTAACTGATTTGTTTATTGCTTTGATATTTTTTTCTTTAACTAAATCTTTNCCCTACTTGAGAACGCAGTAACCGCTTGAATTAAAAACTGCTAATTTAGGTGTAGAGGGTGCAGCTGAAAGTGGCTTCTCAGTCTTTTACCTGAGCCAAACTTCAAAACTGATTCACAATCATTTTCTCTTACAAATGGATGTTTGTCTGCCTTGCACCTGTGTATTCAGAATAATTGATGTACAAGTACAGATCCTATCTAGATGTGCAAATCCCATTCATTTGCAAGTTCAAATTGTTGTGTCCACACTTTAAATGTCTGCTTTAAGTCACTTTGAGCATGTTACTGAGACAGAACCGTGAATGTAAATGTCAGTTTAGAAAACATCAAGCTTTAAAGAAATGATGCAATAGAATTACACCCTTGTTATACTGCAGTGGTGATATGTATGATACTAGCTGTGATGTGAAAACTGAACAAAAATGTGGCTCATTTGGCTCTCAGTTTATCCACTGTTAGAACAATATGTTCATAGCTTTCCACTTTATTTTGTGGGGTTTGTATACAGCTTGCTGAAACACCTGGCTTTTATCAGCTCTTCTGCCAGCTCTGGTTGGAAATCTGAAAGCATTACAGCTATGCAGATTAAGGTTTCTGAGAGATTAGATAAGTGGCTGAACGTGTAGCTGATCAGTGAAAACAAACCTGGTCTTTCAAAATCTTCTGCGGTTGTCCCACATAATACAATGGAAGCACATTGTGGATGTTGGATCAAGTACACTCCTGGCTATTGATTTTTTTTTTTTTTAAAAGCACCAGGTTTTGTGGAGAACGTTATTCTTCACTTGATTATTTGTATTGTAAATTACAGTTGCTGGTGTTATTAGCAGACAGATGGCTTTCTCTTCCAGTGCTTCATACCGCAGGCACTTGTCTTTAGGAGGGTTGGGAGAGTTAGGGGTAATGGAAAACAAAACGCTGCTCCTCACTGGTGCTTGATGCTTACTTCAATACAGCAAATCAAAGTTTTTCTGGGTTCAGAAATGCCAAAGCAGCACATTTTTGTACTCCTCAGAAAATATCAGCGTCTGGAAGTGCAGAACATCTGCATCTAAAGCAGGCCAATTAGGAAGAAGACACGAGTGATGCTGATGCTCTCGGTCTATTTTTGGTCACTCTCTACGTGATCAGGGAAAATGGAGAATGCTAGTGCTTTGATTAACTCTTCTCACGCCTTTTTCAAAACTTTCCTCCTTTTCATCAGAGGAAGGTGGTTGAACAAATCTTACGAAGGCAGAAGTGTCTGGGAATACTGAGCAAATACATGATCACCAGTGATCTGCTTGTTATGTGGCCCAAATGTTCTGCAGTCTCAGTACAATATGCTGCACCCTGCCATACAGAAGGCCATGAAAAGGCCAATGCATCTACCTAAGTGCTGTTTGCATATCTCAAGCTTAAAATTTTCGTGTCTGAAATTTATTTAATTATGTCATCTTGCTTGACATCACCTTTTAAAACTGAAATGACAGTAAGACAAAAGGAGGTGTGGATTTTAATTTCCAAATAATTTGAAATCTTCTGTGGAAAAAATTGCTTTGAGGTCAGCTTTCTATGGCAGTTCTCTCCTTTGGGAGCAATCAGGAGTCTTTGGACTACTTGATAGTTTTCTACACAGGTATCGGGGACTTCTCTGATGTTGCATCTAAGCGAGTTCTTGATTCAGAAGTGACCTACAGACAGCAGAAACCACTGCCCTTGTCTGTGAAACGTGGATGGAGGTTGTGAAGGCTTAGCTTGAGAACCTGTGACTTCACAGCCAAGTGCAGGCCATGCAGACCATCTTGCTGCGTTTGCTCTTTTTCTGTCTTCAGAAGCCAGGTGTTGTCAGTACATGGTCCCTAGCACAGCCTGACAGCTGGGTTCCAATGCACAGGCGATATCCCCCATGGCCTGATTCAGACTCTTTGAAAGAAGGCATGAATTCACCTGGGTTCTGTGGGTTTCAGATGAAGCCTGGTGGTTGTGGAGGCTGTGCACATACCTGAGATGCAGTTTGGAGCTGTACCTTTGTCTCTGAAGGCTATTTACAAATATTTTAGTGGTGGATCCTTTAAAATGTTCAGTGTTTTCCCGATCCTCTCAGGTAAAACCAACTCAAATGTGATTTTTTTTTATTCAAGGTCTAGCATATTGGAAAGTCAAAAATGTACTTCAGGTACAGCAACAAAACAAACTGTGTTGGTTATAGGGTAAAACTGGCAATAAGAGGGCACTGGTTCTCCCCAGATCTCAGGTTTGGATGCCTGTAGGCTTCCTGCTCCGTACCTGTGGAGCACTGATAATGGGACAGTTATCTTTTTGGGGTAGAGTGAAATCTGTTTACTCATATTTGCGATTTTAGTGGAATCCTTCCAATGCTATTTATGAGACCTTGAATAGACCCTGAGATAACGAGCAGCAAAGCTCACTGCAGCCAACCTGTAGCCACTCAGTTAATCCTCCACACCTGAAGCACTGAAGACAGCTGGAGTCATGTTGCTGCTGTGGTACAATAGCTGTGACCTTTTAAAGGCCACTTATCATACTCAAAACTGCACAGAATGCCACTAGATGGGGTAAGGCACATCCTCGAGCTGCTTCTGCACGAGGCATGGGTAGGTTGGTACCAGCTCAAGGTGGCAGAGTCCTCTGTGCTGTGTTCAGAGGCTCTGAACTAGTGTTCACTGAAATTAGTGCCCAGGTGCCTTCAGAGCTCAGTCCTGGTGGCTTGGCTGGGTTTCAGGCCATGCTGAGGAAGTTCACAGAGTATTTTCTGGGCTGCAGAGCAATAGGTGTCTGTACATCAAAATTGTATCTCTTTTGGTCAGTAGGAGTCACAGAGGGTGACTAGCGCTTGTCTGGGGGAAGTAATGATCAATTAAAAAAAAAAAAAAAAAAACCAAAAAAAAACAAGAAAAGTCGTCAATGTTTTCTCTTGCTGATTGATCACGGTTCATGGACCTTCCAGTCCTTATACTTGGTGTATATTCACTGTGTATCTTCCCTTGGGAAAACACATGGATAGGTTTGTGCAGCACTGGAAAATGCAGTTGTGGCATGGGTAGCTAGTTTAATAGTAGTACAGATAAGACAAAGGGACACAATTTCTTTGGCATCATTTTGTTCTAAGTCATGCTGCTATTGCTGTCCCACAGGTAGGCTGAAGCCTTGAAACATCTCAGCTCTGGTGTGAACTGGGCAGTGGAAGTGCAGGTAGTTCCACTGCTCAGATGCTCATCAAAGGAAGTTAATCATGTATATATCACGTATAACCTCAGTCCAGTTTTTTCCTTAGATCTTTTGTTTAGACTTTGACTTAAATGGTAGTGAATTTTCTAAACATAACCACTAGCTAACCCGAGAAGAATAGGAAGTCATGTGTATTATATTAACTAATTATTACAGCTGCAAAAACGAGTGATAGGAAAACTAAAATTATAGATTTTTAACATTGTCATTTCGAAATGATATTGTTTAAGTTCCAGGCATGTTGAGCATTCCAGACCTCTTGAAATTATATTGAGAAACATTGTAAGTATATTCAGTGCTTATCCTATGTATTTTGGTGTTTCTCACTTAGTGCCTTTGACCAACAGGCTGTTTGTATTAGATTATGCATGTCTGAACTAAAATCAAGTCAGTGCTATTGCTCAGACTTCAGTGGAAACACTGAAATCCTCTGATGTTACTAAAACTTGGATTTAGGTCTAGGATAACTGGATAATGACTAGGCATCAGGTGGTTTAAATACCTTTAGAACTGATCCATTTTACATACATATCAAAATTTCTTTTAAAAGAAGAAGCCTGAGGTTTTCCCCTTGCAAATGTGGATCCTGCCTTTTGCATATTTGAATTGTTGATTTGAGAGAGAGTTTTGCCCGTTTATGATTCCTCTTAAATGCTTGCTATTTCTGTACAATTCCCTGAAGTGGACGATGGTTTATTCTATTTCATTAACATTTGGAAGGGATTTGAGGAATTGCACAGTTTCGTCACTACAGTAAAAAGATAATAATGCTCTTGGGAGAAGCTAACTGTGGAAATAGCGTGTGAGAAGCTGTATGTCCACCCTTGAAGGCTGTAACAGCCTTTCTCTGTGGGGTGCTATAAAGCTTTAACTGCCCTAATCAGCAAGGAGCATCACCACCACTCATGTCAGAGGAATGGCTCTCCGCTGTGGTAGCACCTGACGGCTGCCATCACTGGTGGCCATGCCTATATACCGTTTTCTAGGTATGAGGCCATGCTGAAGTCCAAACTTGTTACCCGTTGAAACGATCTGGAGGGAAGGCCGCCTTGAGCGAAGGACTGGCTGGTGTCTGGTGTTGGGTGTAGGGGAAGCCTGAATTCACATTACATATTTCTGCATGCAAGCATGCCATTGTCTGCATTACAGGCATCGTTGCGAAGCCACTTTCTTTATCTAGCTCTCTTGTGCCAACTACATAATGCTGCGCTGTGGCGTCCCGCTGCCAGAGCAGACTTGTTAAATAGCTTCCTCTCCAAAAAGAAGTGCTGTCAGCAGCAGGGGCTGAGGCCAGCTGCTCTGTAACCCACTGGCACCAGGACACAGCAGCAGGACTCTGTGCTTTGCGAGGGCTTTAAGGCACGGTGTGCGGGAGCTAACTGGTAAGTGCCAGACAGGCTTCAGGAGAGGTTGCAGTGATTCCTGTGTCATAACTTGCTGGCAATCTTTTGCCCCAGAGACCTGCCCGTGTTGCTTGTAGCCACGGGAAACTACAGTTAAAAGAGGTTGCCACAACTGCATCCTGGGCTGACAGCAAGAAAAAAATAGCAGACCCAGAATAAAATAGTGTGTGGCCTGCAGCATGCAACTCTCAATGTCACTGCCTGCAAAGCAGCAGAAGTGCAGGAATACTGTTATGGGGATATTGAAGTGGTCTCTGTCTCATTTTTGAACTTGGACTTGAGGGTCCCCCTAGGTTAACGCAGTCCTGTATGTGTTGTCCAGCGTTTGGGGATGGTAATACAGGATTTTATCTGAAATATTTGAAAACTCTGGTTCCTTTAAAATGTTAATTGTGATGTAGCCCTTTCCAGGGAGCAGAGTTGCCCTGCTCTGAATTATTTTTTCTTTTAGAAACAAACTAATTGTGAAGGAGGCAGAGAGAAACTTAGCAGCTTGTCACCACTGTGGTCTGTAGTGCTGAGAATCAGAGCTGCATTACACACCACTCCCCTCTCTCTGCCCTTCCCTTCCCATCCCACTGCCACTCACTGCACCGTACATGTGTTTAATCTTAGGCATGGATGTAAACCTGTCTATCCCTTATTTTGCATCCTTTGAGTATTATTATAATCAGGCCAGTTTATTAAGAATTAATGCCCCATTCGTGAGCTGAGGATAATGGAATGGCTGCATTTCCTCTTGTGCTGGACTGTGATTTACTAATAGGAGCTTCTAGGGAAAGGATCATAAAAGAGTGAGGCCCCCACCCCTGGATTAATATTTAATCAGGTGTTAAGAGAGCCTTGTGCTGGATCCTGGAGTTGCTAGCAGAAACCTGCAGGGGAAATGAGAGGGTCCTACTTCTTAAAGGGGCAATGCAATTGTAATTAGAGCCTTGATCCAAAGCCCACGGATATGTAAATGAAAAGCTCCTGTTGATCTGAAGACCTTTGGATCTGGCCCAAAGAGAACCAAAAATAATGTTTTTGCATGTGAGACAGAGAGAGAGAGAGAGAGAAAAAAAAAAAAAAAAAAAAAAAAAAAAAAAAAAAAAAAAAAAAACACCCTTTTTTTTTTTTTTTTCTTATTCCAAAAGTACCAAACATAGTGAATATTCAGTGATCTAAATTCAAAATGAACTGGATGGAAAAGGTCTGCTGCTAAAGATGTGCATCAAACAAGCTGAGGGCCAAGCTGTTCCAAACTTCAAGAACAGTGGGGATATGAATTCATATGGTTTATTTCCCGCATTTGTTTGTAAAGGAGCTGAGCAGAGCAGTGTGGCAGATGAGTAGTTCTAAATCCCACATGGTTTGTGGCCGGTAGATCAAGTATCTGTTTTTAAGTGGGCACAGGTCTGTTCCCTCTAGTTTGCAAACAAAACTTGCCTCTCTGCAGCAGGAGCAAGCCAGTGGCTGCTCTCGGTTTGTCTCTGCAAATGCCTTGGTGGGAGATAGCCCTGCAGACCCCGAAGCAGAAAGTGCTGGCAGCCTATCTGATGGTGCATCCTGTGAACCTGATTTCTGCAAAAAGTGCCATTTTCAGTTACTGTATCAGGTACCTAGTGCTGCTGCTTGGTTATTGTGTTGCAAAGCTGGGCCTGCCTGTTTACAAGGACTTAAAACAGTGTTACTGTCTTGGAGCAGTGCTGGAAGGGAGCGGTTTCAGTCAATACCCTGAATACTGTGCTATAAACCTTGCCCTGTAGAAGAGCCTCCTGCTGATATGAGATCTCTGAGCATGAAGGAGGCAAAAGCCAGGGCTGTGCTGAGGCAGTTATCCTCAAATGAGAAGGGAGAGACATGGCAGAGGATGAAAGTGTGGAACTTGACCATCGCAAGTTTCTTATCTCCCTAGACAAAATATTTTGCCTTCTGGCAAACCTGTGTGTTACAAGGAGTCACCCAGCGAAGCTGCTTTGTGTGATTTCTTGTCCTTTCACACTGGGCCTTCACACTGATATCCTCAGCATGCATGACAGTGCATTAAAATCACAGGAAGGTGGCACACAACTGCTTGGTGCGGCTTAACAGGACCTCTTGTATTTTGCTGTGGGCTGCCGCATCCTAGGTCACCGTTTTTCCATTGATCTGAACTTGTATCTGCTCTCCACCTATGATGTTTTTGCATCAGTGCTAAATATAGCACAGGCAGGGGCAGTGATTAGGGGCGTTTGCATTGATAGGTCCTCTCCTGTTCCCTGCGCACATTCTCTGGGTGCCCTGTGCAGGCTAACTCTGCGCAATGTGACATCGAATGGTAACACGGTGTACTACACCTAGTTCATTTAGAAAACCTGCTGGTATGCCTTCTATTGATTTTTGACTTTTTGAATTAAAAAAGAAAATCTTAAAACAGCAGCAGACAGCTGAAGTGTTTGCATGAGTGATAAATCCTATGAGAAGTCTTGGGCTGGACACTCTGAATTGAGACCTGTGCATACAGGAAAAAAAGTTCACCTCAGATTTACACTGAAGAAAACTGGTCTGATTGTACTCCGGAGTCTCCATGACCCAAGAGCACATACACACAGGCTGTAGGTTTTCGCAGTGGTTGTTTTTAACAATGAGTTCTTTGCAATTACTTCAGGCTCTGTAGAAGTTAGTATTTCTTATTTTTGCATTTTGAAGTATTGCAGGGTGCTTGGTATCTTGGAGGATCAATACTACAGGAATTAAGGAGGACATCTCAAAGCAGAGAGAGGTGTGGAACTGCCCACTGGATTGTAGCTGGGTTCTTGGACCATGGGGCTAAATAGATGTCTCATAATGATGGCTTCCAGGGAAAAAAAAAAAAAAAAAAAAAAAAAAAGGCTTTCCCTTAAAATCTTTTCCCAACACCACCTAAAAGTCAAGGCTTATTTCAGAGTTTTATTCCAGCTCATTTAAGTTTCGGGACCTTCTGCATTGCTCATTAATCTCAAGGAAAAATGCAGATGAGAGAGGTTCAGAGGGTGTACAGCCACTCCAGATGAGCCTGGGGGAGGTCTTTTTGTTCCTCCTGCTGGCTGCAGGTCAGGAGCCAGGGCTGTATTAAAGCTCCTCAGCCGAGCAGTGCCCAATTACACTGCATTCCTGGGCTGGAGACGGCGAGGCCATTACTGTTGGGTGGGAAGAGCTGGGTATCTCCATAATTTGGTGGGAGATGAGAAATGGTTGGAGGAAACTGGTTAGAATTTGAAACGGAGTAGGGAAGGGACTTTTGCTTTTAATGAAGCAGTCACGGCTGCTTTGTGATTCAGCCTGCCGCCCTCTCTTGAAAATAGTACAAAATTGTCCATTAGTGACACACAGCACTGTAATAAAACTTATGAAAATTATTTATTACTACATCAAGCTGTATAGTTCCTTCTTATAAAGCAAGATATAGCAGAAATGGGGTAAAGGCCAAACATTTAGCATTTAGTTCCCGAATATTAAGGCCTTACCTAATGTGAAATGTATGCTTTGCAATTAAGAGAAGATAATGAAGTTTATGACAGTCCTTATTTTTTCCCCAGGGTGTTTGGCAGTCTGGGGCTGGCCACAAAGCAAGTAATCTCCAATTCATGCAGACTTCAGCTCTGCTGTGCAGTGCTTTAATTTTCCTATGTTCAGATCACAATGTGTCCTTGCCAGTAAGAAGTGAGGCTTGAAACTTGATTTGCCAACTTGTAGCCGGTCTCAGGTGAGAGAAGTCATTTCTTGCAGGGTGTTTGTCAGTGTGCAGTCGGGGAGTGTCTCCCCAGTCCTTGTCCCCTCCATGTGTGGGAGCATCAAGCAGGTATGATCCCTTCAGGAGAAAGTCTCCCCTTGCTGTGGTCAGGGGGAGTTTTGCCACTGACTTGTTACAGGGGCTGGATTTCAGCCCTAATGTTCGCAGAGAGATATTGATTATGCATGGTGGAAAACATAACAAGGTATTTTATCAGAAAAACAAGCACAAATGTGCAAATAAAAGCACAGAGATAATAAAGGTCAAAGCTGTTTAATGGGCTTTCATAAAGTTATGTGCCACTTAAATCCTAATTAACTCCTATTTTGGGCATTTCAGTGGGATTTAAGAAATAGGCTTGTGGAGAACCTCTGCACAGGGTTGAAATTCAACCTTCAGAGAGAAAATGGGAGGAGGTTAGTTTACATCAGGCATCTGTGTATTTTGTTCCCAGAGTAGCATTTAGGAAAATGGCCACAAACAGCACATGCTGCGTTACAGCCAGCAATTTAATCTGCAGGCACGAATATATAAAATCCGTGATAGGATGAAGCTTGCATTGCTGTGAGTGTTGGATAATGCAAGTGCTCAGGAAACCAGAAGGCTGAGCAACAAGTGGCATTTCAAACCTCCGAGTTTACCACAGCCTCACGTATTTGACATGATGGATATTTTTCTTAGGTTTCTTGTATTTCAAGTGCTTTAATGATTGTGGAAACAACGAGGCTGCATTAGCATGGGTGGAGCTGAGTGGTGTTAATACAATGCAGGAAAAAAAATCAATTTACTCTGTGGCTTACAATTTATTTCATGGTTGGTGAAATACCAGTTTCTGACGATTATGTTACCAAGTATGTGGTATACTGTCTCTGTGTCTAATATAAACAATTGCTGTATATGTGTTGCATGTGTGGTTATAATGTGATCGGGTGGTATGGCTCTGAGATTTTTATCATGTTGGTCACATTGCACACCAATTCAGACTTTCCTTTTGGTCAAAATCTTAATATCTAAGCAGGTCATCTAAATGAATGTGAGCAAAACCTATATGTGTCAGGTCTATCACCAAATATTCCACAGAGGACACATACTGAACAGTGACATTATGGGTTCAGTGTTTGCTGAGTCCTAAAAAGCAATTTTGAGATTCCACCTGGAAGGTTTGACTTTTTTGGTGACAAAAGTCCCACGGAACAAACTGTTGAGAAAAGAGATGATTTCTTATACATAAATACAACTATCCAGAGGTTCCTAATGTATTAGCCTACTGTTTCTGTGTCGTCTCAACATCTTTTGGCAATACAGATGTGAGTTGTTTGTGTCATCTTGAAAGTGAACAGGGAACTTGTTCTGTCCAGTAGCACATCTAGGTTGTGAGACACTGGACCACTTTCTGGGCTAATCCTGCCATCCTTCTGCTTTGAGTTTGTACCCCAGCAAAAAGTATTTTCAGAACTGATAAATCTCAAGAACAGAAGTACTTCTGCTTGTTTCAGCCTCAGTGCCAGGATCCTGGTGATGCACTTGGAGTTGTAAGGTCAGAGGTGGATGGGATGGGATGCCTCTATTCCTACTCTGCTGAAGCCAGCAGAAGTGCTATCGAGCACTTGTGCTGCCAAAGTCACAGCGTTTGCAAGCTGCCCCTGATGGAAGCTCTGGGTCTGGTGTTACGAGTGGTTCTGTTACAAAGTCTCCAGGAATGGTCAATGCCCTGCACTTGGACCTTCAAGGAGGAAGGAGGAGGAATGGGTAGGACAGCTTTTCCTTCCTGGCAGGCAGACAAACATTGCTGTCTTGAGATGGCATTTAAGTCTTGCCTCTTACTCATGTTCCCTCCCCCCATTCTCCCTTCAGCTTTAATATCTAGGTTTGTCTGATTTTAAACTGGGTTATTTGAATGTCAAACTTTCAATAACACTTTAATAGAGGTGTCCATTAACCCATGCTAAATTACAGCAGAACATCTCTGGAAATACATGTGACATCCACATGAATACCAAATGAATTCATTAGGATCAGTGCTATTACAATGAATACCAAATGAAACCCACAATGATGGGGACATCATCTTTCTGCGAATAATCGACAGCGTTCCTTTGGCACTAGTCAAACACATCAGCTGTTTGTTTCCACTGATGAGAGGTGGCAGCCTAGGTTTTGGTTAGATAAACAAATGATGACACCAATAATCACTTAGTTGGTGGCTGTAATGCTTAATAATCACATCCTGCTATCGTGCACATGAGAAGCAGTGCTGCACTTTTTATGCATAATGAATCCCAAACACTTCATAAAAGGTGATAACTTTCTTTGACCACTGAATACATTATTTATAGAAGTGCTCCATTCCCTTTCCCCTCCCACCCTTGGAGAGGGGTTTAATTTTATGTTTTTTTTTTTTTTTTTTTTTTTCCCCACTGTGTAGAATACACTGGTAGCTCTTCTTAGACTATGAGGTCTCTTCTTATACATAATTTATAAAACAATTTACAAGTGATTTATTTTTAGCAATAAGATAAAACATGGTGTGAAGGGTTTTGCCAACAGAGATATAGACAGTTTGGGAGCAATACTTGCGGAGGAGCCTAGGGTCAAGTGAAATTTATTTTTCTGGTTTCCCCTGAGGTGAACCTTAAGGAAACTGCTTTTGTGTTCATTTACATCATGCGCTCAATGCATGCCATCCCTAAAATTACGTGGAGCTGTATGGAACCATGTCTGGATAGCCTTGAAACACATCCTTTACATGAACATGCTGGTAGTTAGGGCTCACTGGTGGATACAATAGGAGTGTCCTTTTCAGGAGCTCCCTTCTTGTACAGGTTTTTGATCTGCTCTTCCTGGCTGGAGCCCTGTTGAGTGATGGGGCTACCATAGATGATGTCAGGTTCTGGTGTGTGATACACACCTCACAGGCAAGAGGAGGGACTGTGCTGTCCTCTGGCTCCCGGGAGATGGCAGTGTTTAAGAGCATTAGCAGAGCATCTGGCATGTCGTTAACCTCCTATCCTTGCACCAAACTTGGTCCTCAATATCGGTAGTTTTGGGATATCCTCGTGGTAGCCATGGAAGGAGAAACGTGGGCTAACCCAAGGATGAGAGGGGGCTGTATTACAACAGGACCTCTTGTATCAGCTGTGGTGGTCTTTGATAGGAATTAATGTTTTGGGCTAGCAGGTAGCAAACCATTCACAGATGTTGACCTTGTAGCTTTCTCCTGTCCCAGATGCAGCTCTGTGCACTGCGCTGGCTCTCACTGGCACTCTCATACTACATCTTGTTTTACTTCAACTGAGGTTTTCTGAAAAAAAATGGAAAGATTTTTTTTTTTTTTTGTCCTGGAGAACTGGTAACCAGTGCAGCACAAAGTGTAATCAGCATCAGTGACCATATCTACTTGTTCAATAACCACTGTGTGAGGGTCTAGCCTTCCCTTAGCTCCTTCTAAGAGGTGTCAGGAAATATTGCCAGTTTCCTTTGGCTGTGTCGAAACACAAAGCTACCCTCTGGGTCACAGATGGGTGGCTTTCAGAACAGAGGCTGCAGCTCTGTGGTTGCACAGCCATTTGTAGGTACAGGACATGCTGCCTGGTCAGCATGCTGGTTCTCTGCTGGAGCTCAGACATCTTTTTAGTGTTGTTTTGTATGTGACTATGTAAGACAACAGAGGAGAAGGCTCCATATCTCTGGTCTCCATGAAACAAATCGAGGTGGTTCTGGCTGTTGGCATTTGTGTAACTGAGCAGAGCTGGGGGAATGTATTCCTTCTGCAGGCTTCCATTAGGATCAAGGCATCAGTACCTGGGGTAATGTCCTCCTGGAAGGCTGTCTGAGAGGTAAGCATATTGCTGAAGGGAGAAGATTTCCTCTTCGCTAGAAACTTAGCCAGAGTTAAGTTCAGCATCCAGACACAGAAATGATAGTGACATAAAGAGAGAGTACAGAGATTTGGGATGTTCACACACTTGGGGGTCAGGCTGAAAAAAAAAAAAACTGAGCCAGAAGCTGGATGTACAGGCTGGGTAATTCCCAGTCTGCTGTGCTGCAGGATTCCTCTCGTGCTCTCTGCTCCCAGGCTATTGCCGGGGTTTCCCTGTGCAGTCTCAGCCTCTTAGGAACCTCTTAGCTCCTAGGGCACTAATTTCCCAGTAAAGTATTTGTTTTAAATTAATATCTACAGAGTTGACTCCATGAACAGCTCGGACTTTGATTTGAGGGAACTGGGGGCATACACCCTAGAAAACTGTAAATGCAGGCACTGCTTGCCTTTGCATCCAGAATTCAACAGAGCTGTCAGATAGCACATTGAGAGTTGGTTAATAATAAATTAAAAACATCGCAGCCACAGGGAAACTGCATCTCTCCCCTCCCTCCGAACTCCCCCTCTTTTGCTTTTTTCTACCCCATGGGCTTAATCAGCATCAAAGAGTAACAAATCCAATAAAATGTTTCCCTGAGCCAGGAACCAGCCTGAACTGGATACCGCTCTCCCCCCACCACCAGCCGCTTCCTGAAACAGCTGACAGCAGAGGTGAGGGTAGAACAAAGAGAGGGGTGGGGAATGGTGAATCAGAGGCACCCCCATCCCTCATCTGGTGTTGCCCAGCTTTAATGGTCCTCCTGCGCTTTTAGGCTACCGGATCAGAAAGATTTTCCATCTCGTGACTTGGTTTTTATCAGAGATTTGAAAGGAGGGGGAAAGGATAAGTGTTTTCCCCATCTCCACTTCTAAAGTGAAACTCAAAAAAACCCAAAGGCACTTCTGACAGATTGCAGCAGGATGGGGCTGTTCTCCTCGCGTGGCTGCACTGCTCCCCACGCACCTCAAAGGAGTTTGTGTGGCCGAGAGCAAGCGATGCTGCCGGGAGCAGGGGAGGGCCTTGTGGTGCCCGCTGCCTGGAGGCTGCTGTACGGGAACATCACTCCTCCGAGCCGGATGAGATGGAGCTCCTGAGCAAAGCCAGGTGTTAGGTCACGTCTTCAGGTGTGGCGGCTGCCATGGCTGTGTCTGAAGCCAATGGGCTGACGTTGCTTTTGTATAGCTGAAGATTCAGGCCAAGGTACCCACCCAAGGTACTCGCCTGTCCAGCAGCAGTGTGTGAATGCTCCTCCAGTGCTTATGGCACCAGAGGAATAAGACAATAATAATAATAAAAGGCTAGCAGGAAGAGCTAAGGAGAATGTAGTTCTTCATTCTGTGCTGCTCTTTGTGGGTCCCTGCTCTGAGTATGAATACAGCCCCCCCAAAGCTGTAATATCTAAGCACTTCTGAGTCATTGGTATTGTAAGTGTGTCTTCTCCATAGCCTTGGAGAGAGAGAAAGAGAGAAAGAGAGAGTTGCCATTAGTCTGTCTCAGGGGTGAAAACTGGAGCACAGAGAAAGGAAGGTTTTGCTCATGGCCATGCATAAAAGCCTGTGGCAGAGTTAAGAAATGAATCCCCATAACTTAAACTGTGCTCCATCAGGTTGTATCCAGGCGAACATCCTTGCCTTTGGCCTGACTGTGGGAGCTGCAGCACTCGAGGTGAGTTCAGGCATCACATCTCCAGTGTGCTGGGTCCAGCTTTCTAAACCTGCTGTGCTGTGCTACAGCATGACCGTGCCAGAAGTGGGGATTTTGAGGGGCTGGAGGTCAGATCCAGCTGCCAAGTCACGGGCAGCTGGGCAGCGAGCACTTCATAACTCAGAAAGTTTGCCTTGGTCTTCCAAGTGAGATAAATGGCCATGCATTTTGTCTGTGCAAATGTCTTTCAGATGAGAACCTACAACGCTGGCATTTTTCATAAGAACAGATATTCATTCCCCAGTGTTTCTCATTCTGTAACAGTTATTCCTGCATGCTGTGGGTGCTGGCACTCAGTCTCCCAAAAGACAGCTGCTGTGGAAGCGAAATCTGCTTTGATTAGATGGGCAGGGTGCGGGATGAGGGGAACCTGTGGCTCCTGTGCTGCTCCACTGTACAGGGCTGGGTGACATCCACAGCACAGTGTTAGTCAGGAGAGGCACTGCAGGAGGCTGAGGTGGTGCTGCTGACGTGATCGTACCAAGGTACTAGAAGATTACCTGTCTCACAGAGCACAGCTCCTTGAGTGCGCCTTCTCAGCTAGAGGTGCAAGTCTCACTGTCAGAAGCTGTGGTGTAGCTGCACTGTGAGTTCACCAGGCTTTAATGAATGAGTTCTACCAAGGAAGTGCTATGGAAATGCAGATAACATCCGTGTTACAGTCATAATTAATTAACCAATCAATTATAATGATGAATGCTGTTTTAATGAATCAGTTGCAAATCATTTTCTGTTCCTATGGTTTTCATTGGGAGCACATTAATCATGGCAGATTCTTTGGGTTGTGGAGGAACGCGGGATGTTAATCCAAGACATTAGCACATCTTTACCTGAGGTGAGCCAGGTTCTGAGCAATCAGATCCAGATGCAGGTAAGGAAAGCTCTCCTGAAGGTCAGAGACTTCAAATTTGAAAGCAGTGCTGGCATGAGGTAGTGTTTGGCCGAGAGCATGGAACAAGGAGATCTGAAATGGCCTAGGAGCAGGATGGGATTTCAGACACTTCAAATATGGACTTCACTGCTGATTCTATTTGTACTGGAAAGAAGGTAAAATGGTAAAAAGTAATGCTTAGTAGCTGTTTGTGAAATGCTGGACCAGTTACGGTGTTTTTTTTTTTGTTTTTTTTGGTTTTTTTCCTGATGTTAGATGAGGATTCCTGTAACTTGGTATAAATAGATGACTTCGGTGATTCTCTGCACAGGTAAAGTGTCTGCCTGAATGGGTTTGTCTGAGGGACCGGGGCATACAGCTGTAAAGGCTGCTTTTACACTTTTAAAGGTGTCTCCCTGGGCACTGGTTTAGCGATCATTTGATCATGCGGAAAGCTTGCATGGCTCTGCCACCCCTGAGTGCTTCCAGTGTGATCAGCAGAAATGTGTTGCCAAACTCGCTGAGTGCTCCTAGGATTAGCCAGGAGGTGTTCTGGCTGTTTTGTTCTGTACAGCTTTGGGAAGGCTCCTTGGAGCTGAAGCTGCAGCGGAGAAGTGCAGCGGATGCATCACTGGGAGCGTTTCTACTGAGGAAGCAGTGGATTCCTGATGTGGCCAGGGGTTTTACTTTTTAATGAAGAGAGCTTAAAAAGAAAAGAAGTGAGGAGGATTGATGTGAGGTCTTGGGGGTGGGGGGGTGGGGGGGAACACCTGAACTGTTTTGAGAACACTGATGGGCTATGTGTTTGAGGGCATTGTACTGAAGGAAGAGAATCAAGATGGAAAAAATAGAATCTCTAAAACAGTTAGGAAATGTTAAGTAATCCGCAATAGCAAGTTTGAGCCTGAGGTACTTTTATAGTATATGTAACTACGTAAGCATCAGCGTAGGAACTGATCTGGGTAATGTGCCTATTAAGGGCTTATTTCACTTGCAGCATACACATACATGGATGTCCTCTTGCCTAGCTGAGGGAACCTGCTCCTGATGGGATGGAGTTTGTACAACCCACTGCTTTATTTCTACTGACTGTGCTAGTGTAGCAGGTTGGAATGCCGTGAGAAGAGGTGTCGTTAACGAGCTTAGTGTCATGGCTGGAGGGATCGATGTGAACTTTTTTGTAAACACAACCATTATAGTTCAGATGATAAGTTTGCCTTTAGGGTTTATCATATACTGCGATCCAAAAGCCACAATTTTGGCAAATGTAAGCCTATTATGCATTTTTTCAAAAGTATAGAAAGGTATCTGTTGATTTTTGGCAGTTGTGGAAACCGCTGTCTTCTGATGGCATGTGGGCACCCAATTTGTGTCACAAATAAAAGTTTGCAAGTAGTCCTGATGTGACTATATTAAAAAATGTGGGGAAATATTTGTGGGATAGTTTTTGGAGTCTTTGTACTGTTTTACTGGCAATCACATGAATTTTATATCTGTCATGAAATCTCCTGACATTTCCACCAATATGTTGCAAGGAGGTCATTAGAACAATTACTGAGATGTGGGAAAAGAAGTAGCATTCCATAGCATCAATTGCCAGCACTGCCATCTCTAAGCAATTAAAAATCATGAGAATGAAAATTTGACATTTTTCTGGACTGCGCATCAATAGGGTGCACTCACATTTTTCTTTTTGAGGTTTTCTGCACTGCTATAGTGCTAGATTTATGTTCTTTAAGAGGATGAAACTGTTTGGAAAAATTAAAGTCAATTGGAAAAAAAAATCAAGGAAACATATTTTTTAAACCATTAGAACTCACTCACTTGATATGTTTGAACATTTTATAGAAACTATTCAATTTTGAGAACTTCTGTTGGGAAACAAGTTTTGTTAGAAATCAGCTTGCTTTCTGTGGTGCTACCACATTTAATTTCAGAGTCAGTCCTGTCCAGATGTTGGGGTTGCCTGTGTCCCTGGCCTGGTGTGGTTTGGAGGAATGAGTTTCTGATGCAGGGCACT
This sequence comes from Alectura lathami, assembly GCA_013399715.1. Classification (NCBI taxonomy): domain Eukaryota; kingdom Metazoa; phylum Chordata; class Aves; order Galliformes; family Megapodiidae; genus Alectura; species Alectura lathami. Next base: position 3,092 of record VXAV01000538.1, on the reverse strand, counting down.
GGAACTGGGGCAAATGGTGCTCAGGGCTCCCAGCTCCTGTCCAGCTTGACATATTGCTGGTGACCCATGGGTTTCACATGCTTTTGAGGCTCTGAGGTCTTTAATTGCCAAAAGCTGTGACAGATTTGAAAATGAATTTGACTCTTCAGCACTGAGTAGCAATGGTGAAATGAGTGAGAAGCTATTTCTCCCTGGCTTGGCAGTGATGGGCAATGCTGAAGCCAATGAAAATTTTGTCAGTCTTGGACTGTAGTGACCAAGGCTGTTTTACTCACTGCAGTCCTCTAGGAAGGCATGTAGACATCTGAGAGTGCATAACTCATTCTGGAAATGATATATTTCAATATTCAAGCTGAATCTCAATTCCGTGACATGGAGCTGATTTCTCACTCCAGATGGAAAGAATTCCAAAACTCAAATAATTGAATGGGGCTGATATCTGTTTTCCTGACCAGCTCTATTTCTTGTGCAGCAATAAGCTAGAGTTCTTGAGAAAATTGTCAGGCACTGAAAGAACCAAGGAGTGGGTGTAGCAAGGCTCGGCCGCCCTCCCACCATCACTAAGGCACGCAGGGTTATTTCCCCGGAGGCAGCTGCAGAGCCTGCTGACGGTGTGGCTGTTAATAAAACGGGAAAAGCATTGGTGAGTTTTGTCTGAGATCTGCTTTGAGTTTGTAGAAACACCTTTCAGTCTTCCTGAATCCAAGTATGTGATTTATTCCCTTTAAGCCTTAAATAAAGCAGAAGACAAAGCTGACCTGACTTTCCTCACTCAAGTAAGGAATTTCAGTGTGTTACACTGACGGATCTGCTTTGTACCTTCCACCTGGGCTGCAGGAACATGGGTGAGTTCTCTGAGCAGCACAAATGCATCTTCATGGCCATACCATGCTTGATGCCAGGTGTGCCCACACCTACACACCTGAGTTTTTCACTCATTTGGAGAGCACTAGAGTTGATGATGATCTGTACAAATAACAAAACTGCATCTGGATTGCACAGGGTGAGGGTTGCAGTGTATCTTGTACCCATGCTCTGGTACAGGTGGGATGCATGACGAGAGGGCTCTGAAGCACCTGCAGTTCTTGGGGTGAGCCCCTTCTGCCTTCACCTAGGCAAAATGGTCCTGAGCATCCCACCAACCCCTGGAGACCTCACTGCTGCTGGAGAGGTGATGGCTTGCACTTTCCCAAACAAAGCACAGCGATGTTTCCTGTAATGTGAAACAAAGAGACAACTTACTGCTTTGTAATCCGTAGGTGGGGGAGGCATTGTTGAGTCAGGAAGCCCCCAGAGGGTGCTGGCTTTACTGGTTTCAGCTGTGAAATCAAAACATATGCATGACTCAGGCCAGTGGTTAAGTTCTGCTCACTTTGAGGCCCTGGCTTTGATTAAATTCATGTGTCATTTTCAAAGGTCCATGTTTAGCTTGGTTTTAGATCATGCTTGCATAATTAGTTTATTTAAACTATGTCTCATGTTAAATCAGATTTTGCCTGTGGACTTAAGTACAACTATGTAATAAGATATACCTATTAAACAGATGTTTAATCTTAATGACTGTGTTCTTGACAATCAATTGAAATTGAACATCTAATAACTACACTGCAACTAGACATATCTCTTTGCGTTTAATAAGATACTATAGTAATATAATTATAGTAATATAGGATATTATAAATAACATTCATGGCAGTACACCAATGTTTGGGTAATGCACATAATATATAGAAAATCACGTGAGAAATGAGGAGGCTTTAGCTCAGCTCATCATTTCCCTGACGGGAGAGAACAAAAACCCCCAAATGTTATCCTCTTACAGAGGAAACAATTTGTATTGGCACTGCAGCATGTCCTGCAGCAGCACTGTGTCCTTGGGTCATTGTCCCGTGGAGATCCTCGCCCACTCCAAATTGTGGCTAGAGCAAAGCTCTGCACTTTCCCCAAAAGGATGGGGTTTTTGTTTCTGTGTGCAGTGTGGCTGTTGGGATATTGTTGTCAGACTCGATAGCAGAAAACTGTAGGTGTCCCTCTTCATTGCAGGGAAGATGGACTAGATGGCCTTTAATGGCCCCTTCCAACTCCAACAGTTCAATGTTTCTAAAAGGGAATTAAAATTAAAAAAGAAAAGCTAGGTGTAGAAATATTCCTTGGAGGCAAAAAATGCAACCAGCTTAGTGTGAGTCCTTAGTGCCATCTTGCTTCTGTGTTACTTCTGCTCCTGAGTCTCTGATGTGCGATTGTAACAATACCAATAAATGAGCTGGTTCATTAGCATAACCCACAGAATATCTGATGGTTCCACCAATGCCGTCTGATATTCCTGACTCCAGAGCTTTACATTCTGATGTTCAGACATGTACAAATGGTCTGGTGCATGTCCTTTTGTTATGCTCTTGTACTGTAAGTGCATGCGGATGGGCATTTAAATATAAAGCCAAATAACAGATTCATAATATTCTTTCCAGAATCACCAAGTGAATGTTGAATAGCCCATTGAAACAATTGAATATTTTGGTAGATATGCAGTATTCTAGTATTTTTTTTTTTTTTTTTTTTTTTAATTTAGGCCCTGGTTCAAGGAGGCATTTAAGCCTATGCTTCAATCCATCTTTTCAGTAAATCTGTTGCACATGTGTTCAATATTAAGTGCATGCTAACTAGAAATAAGCCGATTAACTTTTGTCTATGGTAGGACCTAGCATTCATTGGGCTCTGTAGAAAAGTTTCTGTTGAATCCAATGAGCCCTGAGCTAAGTAGTTAAAAAGCGTGGAAGAATGGCAGGAAGGGAGGGGGTGGGACACAGGTGGGTTAAAATTAACTGTGGATTAATTGGTATCTTTTGGGCTATTAAATATGTATAGAATGGAGTTCTTGTTGATACAAATTACAAACACGTTTCAAAATCTGTTTTATAGCACTTGTACAGTGAAATGACGGGCTAGTAACATATGAAAGACATATCAGTGCTAGTAAACATTAGCTCAGTGTTCTGGTCTCCAGCATTGCTCTGAATTATTCCAAACTTTCAATACTCCATGGAAATATAGTTATCAAGATCTCTTCATTCAGACTCCCAGATCCCTCTTTA
>VXAV01000537.1:7037-21793 GCA_013399715.1 Alectura lathami | reverse complement strand
TTTTTTTTTTTTTTTTTTTTAAATGGTGTTATAGTTTGAGAACTGTTAAAGGTTTTTGTGTGTTTGAGGTTTAGGGTGTGTTTGGAGCTTGGCTGCAGACGATGTTCGGACAGCTGAATGAGCGAAGCCCGCCTGCAGCTGGGGCGGGACGGGCTCCGGGCAGGAGGAGCAGGCTGGGCGCTGGGGAGCAGGGACAGCCCCGCGCCGAGCGCTGGCCCCGGCTCCATCCTCTTGCATTTCCTCTGCTGGTGGGTGACTGGAAGTTACGTTCCCAGCATGACGAACACTGACAGGCTTCCATCCCTAAAGCGCCTCAGATGTGAAACTTGACAATGCTGCGATCTTAGGTGTATCAAATTCAGGATCTTGCCTCCGGTAATATGTTTTACAAGCGCTGGAGAAAGCTGAAGGATGATATATGACAAGAATATTTCCCTCATGATTTCTCCTAGTGTCAAGTGAAACCAAGGTGCTCCGTGAGTAAGTTTTATTTCGCTTTGTCTGAATAGGTCCTACTCCATTAGGTTTCAGGGGAACTGAATCAAACCCTGCTTTGTTAGGGTCTGCATTTTTCAGCGTGGAGGGTCAGGGTCTGTTAGGAAAAGGTTCTGCACCAGGGGGTGGGGGGCGTGGGACAGGTTCCCCAGGGCAATGGGCACAGCCCTGAGCTGCTGGAGCTCAAGAAGCGTTTGGACACCGCTCTCAGCCACAGGGTTTGGGGTTGGGTGGTGCTGGGTGGGGCCAGGGGTTGGACTCAGTGATCCGTGTGGGTCCCTTCCACCTCAGGATAGTCTATGGTCCTATGATTCTGTGAAATTGCCACTGGCCATGATTTCCTGAAATTAACAGCAGTTTTGGGCTGCTCCATTTGAACCATCTCACAAAGTTACTGAGCATCCATCCCCTGAGAGTAAGGCGTTGGGAGGATCAGATGTCAGGATTTGCAAATGTTTGGGGCTGCAGTCTGGGTAGTCACCTGTACTTCATATCAGGCAGCGTTGTTCTGAAAGCTGCATGCCCACGCCGTCAGTGTTGCTTTATCTCCATGCTTCTGGTGACCAGCTTTCAGAGGCATGTGCTCACCTAGCAGAGCTGCTTGTTACTCATTTAAAAAGTGACGGGGCAGTCTTCTGTGCCACTGCTGGACCTTCTTGGCAACTGGAAGCCTGCAGGAGGTCTAATGGTCCATTCCTTTACTTGTTGATAAGATAGGGCCAAAAAAAAGAAAAAAAAAAAAGCTTCTTGCAAACTTAGATTATTGCTACTATTTGCATACCAGCAGCACTGCATGGTGTGCTTTAAGGCAAGAGCTGACTGAGCATGCAGTTCGAAGGAGAGAGTGGCTTGGTCTTTGTTACAGCCCGAGGTCACTGGGGGAGAAGTGAGCATTTCAGGGAAAGGTGAAGGAAGCTTAGTCTTATCTCCAGCTTAGTCTGGAGATAAATGTTGCTGGTTTTGTCAAATTATTAAGAAAATGATGGATTCTCAGCTCTAAGTGAGAAGTATTTTCCATAGAGAGTGAACTCATGGAGGCAGGAAAATGCAAAGAAAGTGTTAACGCTGGAGTGGAGTGTTTGGGAGCTGGGGAAACAAAGCACGAATCCAGGAATGCTCATAATGTGCAACAGCCGTGGGGGGTGTTTGCATCTTCAGACAAAATTGGTGAGCAGTTTAGTCTGAGGGCTCCCTGCAGCTCACTGAAGTCAGCATGGGCTGCGTCTGCCTCCATAAGCCCTGTCCCATGTCCCGGGGAGAGCTGGGACAGTGCGGAAAATGACCTGTGTTCACAGCTCCTCGTAAAACACAGAAGTAGCTTGATGAATGGTTACTCCACCAAATCGCTTAGAAGTTAGGAGAACTGGTGTGAAGGAGAGTTCTCCATCTACTGTCACCTCATACGTGTGCCGGTTCTGCTGGCCCCAAGCTCCATGCGCAGTCGCCTCTCTCCGTGCGATGGACACCAGGCTGCTGGAGTTTCCCCAGTTCCCTGCAGGAGGAAATCAGCTGCAACTCTGCCTTCCCACTTCTGGTCGCTGTAGCAAACGGGATGCAGAGCTCTGCCCGTTCTCTGGGTGCCCAGCCTGGGAACACGGCAGTGGAAGTGAGAGGCTGCCAGGTAAACCACTCTCTCGCCCAGCTTGGCCTTCTAGGTAGAGGCTGAATTGCTGCGGAGGCAATTAGCAATAGTTCATTAGGAAGAAGCGAATTAAGTGTGACCAAAGGAGAAGAACCACCACGTGCAGCCCTGTGTCGGTGCTGCCAAAAGCAGAGCATGCCTTGTTTTACAGAACGGGGCAGCAGGGTGGCAGCGCTGCTTTCTTGCAAATAAGCCCCACACCTGCTGAGGCCTTTTGCATGCCCGGCTGGGCCCCCTAACGCCTCTTTCCTTCTCTCTCTCCCCCTGCAGGTGCTTTGCTGTTGGGAGGAATCCTCTACTCCTGGCAGTTCCCTCATTTCAACGCGCTGAGCTGGGGTCTGCGGGAAGATTACTCGCGGGGAGGGTACTGCATGATGTCGGTGACGCACCCGGGGCTGTGCAGGCGGGTGGCTCTGCGGCACTGCCTGGCCTTAATCGGACTCTGCACGGCGGCTCCCGTTCTCGACATCACCACGTGGACTTTCCCCATTATTTCGCTCCCTCTCAACCTCTACATCTCCTACCTCGGCTTTCGGTTCTACAGGGATGCAGACCGCAGCAGCTCCAGGAAGCTCTTCTTCTGCAGCCTGTGGCATTTGCCAATGCTGCTGCTGGTCATGTTCTCCTGCAAGAAGTCTCTCCTAGAGAAGGAAGAAAAAGGCGATCCGCTCAGCGGCAGTCATGGGAGGGCTATGGAAATGCGATTGCCTTAAGTGTCGGTAACTTGTCGTCCTCGTGACACATCAGGTAGTGTATTTTAGTGATTACAAGGGGGAACCTGTGGGATCTGTTCAAAGAAGAATCATTTGTGCCTCGTGACCACTTCATGTGATAATTTAAAGGGAATAGACACAAGCTCCAAGCATTTGTTTGCCACAGGCCCATTCGCTCATCACTGAAGCTGAGCCTGTGTCAGAAGCCACTTTCTGAGGCCTTCCAAGGTCTTTGTGGGTCCTGGTCTCTGTCCCATGGCTGGGTCTGCACGTAGCACATCACAAGCGCACACTTACTGATCGCCAGCACTGGCAGCCTTGGCGAAGAAGTCAGGAAGCGACAGATGAATGATTTATCACCCCTGCCCCATGATTTATCACCCCTGCCCCATGATTTATCACCCCTACCCCGAGCACCCTTTCCAAATCAAGCTTTAAGGCTCACGGTGGGTTGGGTGAGCTTGTATTGTCTCTGTCCCTGCCGTCCCTGCCGTGTTACTACACAGAAGCCTTCGGTTTCTGAGGCTTTTTCCTATCAGTTGCTTTTCCCATGGTTCTCATTCACCCCGGTAGATTTGTAGCTTTCATTATAGCTTTCACAAGGCTTTCACGATGCTAAAGGAGTTAAGAAAACTGTCTCTCAGCACACTGCACATCAGCGTTTAAACGGCCTCCAGACGAGCAGCTATTCTGCAGCGTGTACTGGAACACACCCGTGGCCGTTTTACTGCACATCCATCACAGTGAATTTTACATCACTAAGGTTTGTTGGTTCTGCATCACTAAGGTCTGAGCCCTGCGCGACAGATCTCCAGCTGGTGAAAACTGCCACCGTATGCAGTGAAGCTTTGGAAAGGTGAGGGCCGGGTCTCAGGGTCTGGTAGGTTTAAGGCTTGTCGGTGCTGATGTGTCCTGTGCCAGCCCGATCAGTCCGCGTGTCCTGAGATGAGCTCTGCACTTGCATCAGCAATTTGAGCTGTGTTCGGTGTCGCATCGTGGTGGTTCACAGAGAAGGTCTCGCTTGGGGTTTGTCATCAGTAAGGAAACACATTTTACAGAAAAAAAAATTAGTTTTTTTTATCTGATATTATAATGTTCAAATTGCTGATGGAGCCAGTGTCTCTCAAAAGAAGCCCTTGGGGATGGTCTTATTGGGAAAATGCATCATCTTTGTTAACGGTAGATGAAATGCTTTTCTGGTCACAGTTCAGTGTGGTGGTGATGCCCATCCGGAGCTGTGCTGTGTCCCTGGGGTTGGCTGTGACCAGCTGGGGAGTTTCCAAGCACTCCGGCACGCAGTGGAGTCAAATACCTGCTGCAGTTCATTGTGGTGGTTAAAGCCTGTTGGGGCCTGATGTGTTCTCATGCCAAGATTTCTTTCCCGTGTGGGGAGGACTGGCCAGCACGGCTGTGCATCACCCCAGAGGTGTAGTAATACCCAAAAGGGGAGGAAGTTTCCCCAGTCCAATAAAGCCCTTTGAGAAATGTCCCAAATCTGCCGCCATGTGCATATCATGCTGCCGTAAAATCCCCCCGGGTGGCTTTGATGCCACAAGCCCACCCTCTGGTCTTGGTGTCATCAGGAGTGACACCGTCAGCCCCTGGCAGAGGCGCTCGCAGGAGCAGGGCCGCCTCTTTTACACACCGCTCTCATTACTGTGAGATCCCCAGCTCTCTCAAGTGACTGCAGGTGACAGGATTGAGTTCCCTCTTTCTGTGCATCTCTGCTGTTCTCGAGTTACTGGGGGGAACACTTTGTGGGAATGTCTGAATACTGTACAACTGTTCAACTCTTCATTTGTTTTAAAACTGCATCCGGTCTTCTCTGCAATAAAGTGCGTACTGTACAAAAGGAGAGGAGTGCTCGAGAGCCGTTTGTTTTGAACAACTCCTGTGTAATTGAGGCTCAGGTACTGTCCAGTTAATTGCAAAGGTTTCTGATGGTAGTTTTGTGGCATTTCTTGGTATGTTCTTCTTGATCTTTGCAAGAGCGAGGACAGCTTGCAAAATACTGGTTTGTTATGCAAAAAGCACACTGAAAGGAGGTTGCATGTGAGTGGAAAGAGTTTGTGCAAAACCAAAGAATTTGGTGGACCTTTAGCTGGGACAGGAACCTGAAAATAGCAGACAGCTCACAAAAACCACGGGTTTGGCTCCCAGAGGCAGAAAGCAGGGCTGAAGCAGGAGGGCTGTGGTTTTCTCCTAGGTCATGATCGAGCCCAGCCTCAGGATGGCCTGCGAGGATGGGTTGCTGGCCTGCCAGACTCGGTTTGATTAAAGGTCCCGACGACATGCCTGTGGTTCAGTCTGAAGAGTGGCCATCTTCATTTCCTGGGTCAAAATGTGTAACATCCATGGGTTCGGGCTGGACAGGAGCTTTGTAATCATCGCTGGGTGTCTGCAAACTCCAGGTCACAGAATTGCACCATCATCTCCACGCCCGGTCACTCTGGCGCGCAGAGAGAGCCTAGAATGAGTGGATCTGAGGTGCAAAGGTAAGAAATATATATTTTTAGGGGGGAATAAACAAGCTTTTCTCAGCTAGGTGTACTCCGCCACACTCTAAAATGGACATGCCTCAGGTAGAGATTAAAACATTTAACTGCCTTCAGGAATGTTTGCTGTTGCACATACTTAGGAAATGAAAACTTTGCCCAGCTTAAATCTTGGTTACATGCAGGCAGCCCGGCAGGAGCTCTCAGATGTCCACTTCAGTACTTGGGGTGACCTCTCAAGATGAAAAAAGAACTAAAACTGTCTGTCCTCATCCAAGGGTGTTTGGGATCCCGGTGACCCTCTGATTAACACCAGCCAGCCTCACTCCAGCAGCGGTGCCGCACAGCTCTGTAAACCCCAAGCGATGGTTCCGGCGCAGAAGTGCAGTGCTGCCGGCGGCTGCGCTGGTCCCGTCTGGGTGACGCTGTTACGGCGTTTTGCAGAGGAAATCCCTCGCTGGCAGCAGTGCTCCTCCAGAAGCCTGTTCTGAGGCTCACTGAGGAACCTGAGCCAGTGACTCGAGCAGATGCAGCTCGATTTAATCTATTCGGTCTTTAAACCTTTTGTTTGACTCCAAGTGTGGTTTTGTGGATAAAGCAGCAGCCCTAGGGCTCGGGTGATCCTCATTCTTTCCAGACCTCTGCTTCAGACATGCAGCCCATCTGTAGAATGGGACGATGATATTTTACCTGGCTGGATGAGTGAACAGCTCTCTCTCTAGCTCATGTTTCTGTCAGTCCCTTACCCGTTATCCTTTAGGGCACTTTCAGGATGCGCTGGCATTTGAGCAGCATTACGATGGCTGGCTCGTGCATCCCCAGCTTCTGCTCCTCGCTCTGATCTTCAGCAAATCACGTAATCCTGGTACAACGTCTGCCTGGCAGGAGGGCTGGGGAAGCCGAGCAACGTGGTTCCCATCGCCCCAAGCCTCTGCCCTCGTGAGCAACCAGGCTGTTGCACAAATCCGTGCTGTGCCTGCAGTACCCTGGTGTGATGGGTGTCCCAGAAAGCAGCCCCAGTGGGAGCTTTGTTCCAGCAAGAATGAGGAAGCGCGATCGCTGCACACACAGGTCTTTCCCTTCTGTTTTCCCCGTTTTCCTCTTGCTTCCTGTGTGTCTCCTATAGGATCTGCCTCAACAGAGCAGCAAATTCGCAGTCCCCTGGCTCCTGCAGCGCTATGGGCGTACACAGAGCACACACAGTCTGCTTGGCTCTGGCAGTCCCACGAGGATGGGATGGAAGCAGAGGGACACTGTTAGAAACCATCATCGTTACCAGTAGAAAAGATCTTATCCAGGGTGCTCTCCAGATGCACTGGTATTCCCCTTTCCCTGGGAATACTGTCAGCAGAAAAATCTGCTTTTACAGCAGAAATACCTGGTCAGGCTGCCATGCTGCAGGGAGCCTCGTGCATCCTCTCTGCTGCTGCCCAGCAGAGTGTCCCTAGCCCAAAGAACTCAGCAATCCTCACCCGGTGTGTGTGCAACATCCCAGAGCCACAGGCCACCATCAGACATCCGTGTGTTTGACAGAGCTGGCAGGAGCTTCGTCTTGGTCGCTTTGTGTCCCCTCTGGTTTCCTGCTCCCAGGAACCAACAGGATCTGTTGGTGCTGACGATTTTGCAGCCTGGCTCAGTGCTGGTTTGCAGCCCGCAGTGTTTCAGAAGACGCAGTCGGACAGTTCCGCGGAGCACAGCTGGCAAGGCGAACAGTTTTCCCACAATGTGAAGATGTTTTTCCTCCTGCTCCCAACCAGCTCTGGCACCTCCCGGCCTTGGAACGAGAACTGAAGCTCTGGCAGCGGGCTCGCTGTGTTCAGGTTTGTGCATTTAACCGCTCTGAAGGCACTGCGTGCTCTGAGCCTCTGAGAGGTCACTGGCTGCAAGCACTTCTCCAAGTGCTGCCGGTGCCTGCAAGGAGCTGGGGCCTTCCTGCACTGCTGTCCAGTGGTGAGGTCCATTCTGGCCACATTTTCAACACTTTCCATTGTAACTACAGCTTTCCTTGGATATATTTTTTTTCATGAGCTATGTGCTACAAACTACACTTCTTGTATAAACTTCAGCTGTAGCCGGACTGTCTTTTCCTTAAATAGAAATACACATTTGGGGGAATTGCCCTTAGAGATTGAAAAGAGAAGGTCCCATCTAAAGCGGGACCCCACCAAGCTGCCCAGTGTCCTCCTCCAACAAGAACGGGGAAGAGGGAAAATGGGGGACCCTGGGTTGGGGAAGGGGTAGGGAGCAGCACAAGGTTCCTGCAAGGGATGGAGCCTGCAGGAAGGGCTCTGCCATGGTTGTCTTCTGCTGCTGGGACCTGGCTGTGAGATGAAGCCCAGCAGTCAAACTCATTCACAGAGATGTGGCTGGCACAGGGTCTTGGCTTTTGTTTTCCAAGCCCCTCAGGGGCTCGCTGGGAGCACGCTGCCGTCAGCAGCCCCTGTGCTGCCCCGCTGCCAGCCAGCACAGGAGGAAACCTGAGGCAGGCTGTGGGGCCATGCAGTCGCCCTGTGGCAGGGGAGGGATGTTATCTCGGTGTCTCCTCTGCTGTCTGAAGCTCATTACATGCGTGTGGTTTGCAGCTGAACTAAGGGATGGCAGCACATCAGGACTGACCCTAATCAGCCCTCCTGGCTTTAAAGATGAGCAGTGGGATGAGAGTGGCTGGCAGAAATGCTCGCAGGTGAATGCTTTCCTTTGAGGATGGGAAGGGCTCTGCTGCTCTGCTGCATGAGCAGAGCAGCACCAGGTCCCCACCAGGTCCCCACCAGGCACTGAGCATCTGCAAGGTCCTTTGTGCTGCATCCCACAGCTGCAGCTTGGGAGCTGCTAGCTCTGTTTCCTTCATGAGCAGCTTTGTGAGGCTCTGCAAGCTGCTGCTAGGGCGATCCCAGGAGCCTCACCCCGCTGCCCAACCCGGGCAAAAGCCCCGCACTTCTCAGCCTTGCTGGCTCCATCCTTAGGGCAGTGCCAGGGAGAATCCACCCAAGCCCGCAGCTCAGACCAAGGAGCCAGCTCCAAGGCCACCAGCCCTTCAGATGCTTTTTATGGTGAGGACTGCAGGAAGGCTGTGCTGATGGATGGACAGGTGTGCAGACGGGCAGACTGCTACTCACCCGCAACGTGCGGGCTGTGCCTCGCTTGGCCACGATGGCACTGAACTCCCTCTGTTGACTTCTCCTGAAGTTGCACCCCGGAATCCAGTTGCGTCCCTGTCTCTGGTAATAAACAGCACCTTCAGTAAACGTTTTCAGTCCTTACTAAACCGCAGGCCCGACCGATTATTGCTGCTTTTGTAGCCTGTGCAGAGCTGGGTTTATTTATAATTGCACCCTGCTGGTGTGTTCATAATGATTTTCCCTGCTGCGTCCCATGCGGTCCAGTGCTACAAAGCCACATTTTCATAGTAGCTGTTGTTGGTTTTAATCACTTGTTATTTGGATGATATATTAATAGCAGTATCTCTGTGAGGCTTTAAAGTGTTTTCTCTTCCAAAACGTTTACGACAAAAGCCGAGCGTTAGCCTAATAAAACACGCGTCTCGCTTGGCTCCCCTCTGCAGCGATGAATCCAATTAACTGCGCGCTCAGCAGAGCTCGTCCCAGCGCATCCCGGCCTGTGCAGCCCCAAATCCTCACCCCAAACGTCTGCTTAAAAGGTGCCTGAGACTCCGTCAGGAGCGGGACTGCTCAGCGTAGTTAGAGGGTGGGGGACTGTAGGTGCCCATGCGTCGGCTGTCACCCGTGGTAATCCTAGTCTCACATTGTACATGTTCGCTGACACCTTGTGATTCTCCTAAAAGCCAAGTAAGCTGTTACAGTGCCTTCCACACTGGGGAGCGGCAGTGATACTGGCTGGTTTGGTGCACTCGGGATGGGCAGCCACTGGCAAAACCAGAAATAAGGGCAGAATCTCCCATTCCCTGCCTGACCCACTGAAAATGCCCCCTCCAAGCAGGGTGCCTGTCTCTGGGCTGGAGGCAAAAACAAACAAACAAAAAAATCCACTTACCTTTGCTGGAATGAGATGGAACATGTAACTGGCCGAGGCCGCTGCTGCTGGCTGCATTCAGGAGGGGGCTCCTCGCCCCCTCAGCATGTCGGCACCGCGTGGGTCATTCACGGCACGACAGGAGATGTGAAAACATCTGCTAGGTCCCTGCCTGCGCCTTTCAGTACAGTTACTCCTCTTGCTAATAATTGTCTGTGTTCTGTCATCTAGAAAGGGACTTTGTGTGCCTCCCAGGTATTCTAATGCTAATTTGTTTAGTTAAAAAGGAGAAGAGGCTAAACAGATGTGAACCATTTGGTTAGGTTGTAGTTCATTTGTTAGGAAGTGCAAAGGATTCTTGGCAGGATATTAAATATTACCTTGGCTGCTCACAAACACTTCATATTTCAAGAGAGGAAGGGAGGTAGGGACTGCACTCCATAAATCAGCCTTTTCAAAGAGACAGAAAAAGGCAAACATTTGATAAATCTGTGTCATTATACTTAGAGATCAAAGGGGGTTTTACATATGTATTTATGCAACCGGCAACCTAGGAGACAATAATAACAAACATAGATCTCTGACAGCTTTACAAAAATAAAAATTAGCCAGTTCTAATCTGTAATTATCTGTGCGAGGTAGGAGGCTGCGAGCAGCAGAGCTTTAAGTTGCCGATGTCGAGACGATGAGCGAATGTTGGGTCACTGATGAATGCATTAGGAAGTGCCATGTGCAAGAGGCGGCAGAAGGCACCGGGTGGTAGCTGGGCATGCCCCCTGCATGCAGGAGCTGGGTTTCTGTAGTGAGCCCGAGACTGGCAGGCAGAGGTTGTCAGAACCAAGAGTCAGGCAGTGTTTCCTAACGTGCTAATTGCCTTTATGATTTTCCAGCAGATGATCTGCAGGAATCTGCCTGAAGGACTCGTGGAGATAGGAAGATTTCCAGCCCTGTCTCTCCTCGGCTTGCCAGTGCGTTACAGCCACGCTTCTGCTGGCTCCCACAGCCGGTGGCAACCTGAGCGAGCCCTGCCAGCGCTCCCAGATTAGGCCGAGTAATTCTGTGCAGCCTCGGAAACACAGGAGCCGACAGCTCAGGTAGGGCAGGGAGGAAACCTGGCAAGAGCCCAGGGGTGTGTGATCAGCAGGGCAAACAGGGGCACTAATGGGGCTGCAGCGGGTACCTCTGGAATCCAGGGCAGGACTCAGCAGAGGAACTGAAACATTTGCAGAAGCAGCGAGGGCTGTCGCATCACTCAGACAGCAAGGAGAAATCCAGTTGCAGGAAAATAGCTCGGCGGACAAAGCAATGCAGCCTCAGAAATTAGAGAAGGAGAAGTAGCATTATGTCATCTCGCCTTTCCTCCCGGCCAGTCACTGGGCCGATTTCCTATTCTCTTGTGCTGTTTTAAAATGACTTCAGCAACTTGGTTTCTGCTTGTTCCCCTGGGGAGCTTCCACAGTCTATAGATTTCCTTGGTAGGAAACTCTTCTTGACAGTCAGGCTCTATTTTCCTTTACTCGATTCCATCACATCACTCCTACTTACGCCTCCTTGGAGCACCCTAAACGCTCTTCCCCATTGAAGTCGGTGGAGTTATGCGAGCCGTAAATTCGGCCCGTGGCACTTGGAGAAATAGATATTAAACCCCGGGGGACAAATTAGGGGGCGAGGGGAGGGAGGGCAGCGGGGGAAAGGAAATGGTTTCAGGTTGAGAGAAACAAGATCTCCTCTTACATCTGTACAGCGGTGCCGCCCACTGCCCGGCTCTGCACCGGGGTGCAAGAGGCAGCGACGTCCCGGGCACGGCCCCGAGCTCTGGAGCCACATCTGGGAGCTTGTGGCACCTGGTGTGGGTGCAGAGGGTTCACATAAAGCCCTGGGCACCGCCTAGGATGGGCACTGGCTGCAGAGCCAGCAATCCTGGCCTGCCCCTATTTGTCTCCCCGAGCAGGACCAGCTGCTCCTGCAGACCCTATGAAGAGCTGTGTGTGCCATCGTAAAGCTAAAAGTCCTCATGCTTCAGGGGAAAAAAAAAANNAGGAAAAAAAAAAAAAAAAAAAAAAAAAGAAAGACGACACTTAGCATTTCAGAACTATTCAGTGATAGGAAAGTAACTTCTGCCAAAAAACCTTCAGGATTTTCTAACTGGGGAAAGACAAAGCAACAAGAAGCTCAGTATTACGCCAAGAGGGTGGGAGATGGGAGATGCTGTGCGGTGTAAACCTCCAAGGAGGCAGCAGAAAGCAGGAGCCTGAGCCCAGCTGTCCTGCATTTCTGTTCGTGCCCACTCCGCCCCAGTCCTGCTCCCTGGGAGCCCTGCTGTGGGCTGGGGACCACGCCTGCCCTCCCCTGCCTCTGCTTGGACCCTGCTTTGGGTATCTCCCCCTTTTGCCACTCCGAGGAAGGAAACTCCTGAAGCCCAACTGCAGAAGATACAATTACAGTAAAACCCATCTTGGGGCTATTTTGCTTAAAAAGCCAATCCAACTTTTACAACCTACAGCTGACATATATTAAGAGCTTAACCAAACTTTCTGTGACGTTTTGTTGATATTATCCTGGCTGGTGCTAGTAGGCATAAGGAACAATGAGAATTACTGCATCCGAAGGGTTTTCCTCTGTCCTCATGGGTGCAGGAGCGACCTGTGCGTGGAAGCGGCAGGTCTGCAGTTTTGTGCAGAACTCGGGGTAAGGAGGTGAGCGCACCCATGTCCAGCGGAGCCGTCACCTCCGCAGCTGTGACAGATGTTGCTTGGATGTCTCCTGCTTAATTCTGCTCCCAGTCTCCAGTCTGGGCTGGCTGGCAGAGCTTTACCAACACACAAAGGGAAACTGGAAAGCGATTCCTCCTGCTTTTCATTGCTGCTTGCTTCACATCACCGTCTGCACCATAGACAGCCCAGCAACGCCATCTATTTTAGCTCACAGCGGAGAAGTGCTTTGCAATGCTCTGCTGTTTGGCTCCGCAGTGGAAGCACAGAAGCTCTCCTTGTGCGCTTCCAACATCTGCTTTGCAAATTCCTGGTCCCAGGCAGGACGGTGCCCCTGGCACGGGCACTGAGTGCCCAGGCACTCTTAGCTCTGCTATTACCCTCTGGGTAACTCCTGGAGAAGTCACAGGCTTATCAGGGTCTTATTTCCCCCAGCTGAATTAGTTTGTATCTCTTTGTAGCAGGGATTATTTTACAAGATGATCACACAACACTCACTGTGAGCAAAATGATCCACTCTAGCACAGGGCTCCTTGGACAACACTGGCAGGACCTGGTCCTGGAGGGTTTGGGTCAGGGCTGCCAGAGACTCCTCTGCCAACGCTCAAATTCTGCTTTCCCAGCCTGCTCCTTGTGTTCAGTCCCCATGTTATTCCGGATATATGGATGGTGACAAAACTTGCAAGGTATTTGTGCAAAGGCAGTAAAATTATAAAATTCGTAAGAATTATAAAAATCATAAAATTCAGTGCTAAAGGAGGTGTGGCTCATCAAAAAGCCAACACATAGAACCACAGAACCACAAAATGGCTTGTGTTGGAAGATCAGACTGCCCAGGGCCCACCCAGCCTGGCCTTGAGCACCCCCAGGGATGGGGCACCCACAGCTGCTCTGGGCAGCCTGGGCCAGGGCCTCACCGCCTCTGAGTAAAGAATTTCCTCCTCACATCTGACCCAAACCTCCCCTCTATCCAGAGGATAGGTACATCCCAATGCTTTGGGGAAGAGGAGGTGATGACTGAGATATCCCCAACACCATGATACCCCGTGCCCAAGCCCCAGCTGGCACTGCAGCGGTGTGGTGCACAGGGAGTGAGGAGCGTGAGGACATGCGGTCAGGACGATGGTTGCACTTGACCTTGAAGGTCTTTTCCAACCTGGATGATTCTGTGATTCTATGATTCCTTGCCCAGGGACTTCAGGAGCATCATCTGCTGTCCTGCTGCCTCCAGAGGGATGCAGCAAGCGGGGCTGTGCAGCTACCCGCGCTCCATGCCATGACCCTCTGTGAGAAGGTCGGGAGACAGTAAAGGAGACGAGGGAAACGCGGATTGACAGGTATAATCCCGAATTGCATTATCTTGTCTTATGGCTCTTTTTTGCGTCTGTACAGCAGAGAGACCTCTGAACCCTCGTCTTTAGTCTAGCAATTAAACTTACTATTTTGTCATTAAATCCTGTTCAGGGATAAGGGTGAGTCTGATTCACATTCCTGAGCGAGGGCCCTGGGGGAAGGCGCAGGCACGGGGTGCATCAGTCCGGGCCCCATGCATTGGGTCTGGGAGAAGAATCCCTTCCACATGCTAGCTGGCAGTGCCTTGAGAGCCCAGCCATGTCTCTGAACTGAAATCCACTCAAATTTCCTTTTCTTTGGGTTTTTACAGTGTTAGATGATGCGGAGACCCCAAGTCACCCATCCCTGAGACAGCCACTGGGGAGCTGGAGGCTGAGCAGCAAGGACCTTACAACGGGATCTGAGCTCAACAGGGAACAGAAGACAAGGTACCTTATTCAGACGAGGGTAGGATAATCTGCAGTGGTTTTACACCCCAAAAATAACAGCTGAATTTGCACAGGTCCCCCTGTGTGCTTCAGCCCATGTGTGCTTCAGCCCATGCTGGATGCCAGCCAGCCTGGCAGAACTGGGAAGGGTTTGTCCCCACCTGCAGCAGACATTTGGGGTCTGCATGCTCAGAGCAGGAGGAGCAGACCTCTGCTGCATGGCTCGGATCTGGCTTGGGGGAGGCAGGGGGTGCAAACCCCAAGCCCGCAGGGCTCTGCAGATGGACGAGCAGCGCGTGCCCACCGGGGCACGGGGCAGCTGCAGCACCCAAGGGCATTTGGGGCGCGGTTGGGGCTGGCAGAGCGAGCTGAGGTCCGGACCTGAGCATCCCGGGTGCGAAGGACGCACACGAAGCTGTGCTCGTCCTTCTGGGGAGGGGAGGCAGCGGGTTTGGAGCCCCCTGCAAAGCCTCCCCCAGAGCTGNGGGGGGGGGGGGGGGGGGGGGGGGGGGGGGGGGGGGGGGGGGGGGGGGGGGGGGGGGGGGGGGGGGGGCAGTCTCCGTGCACACCCTGTCCCAGCTGATGATCTGCCGTTGCTCACACTTCCTCTGCAGCTTTTACAGGAGAAATGTGATATTTTAGGGAAGATGTTTCAGATAGCACCTGGCTCTGCAGCGTCAGAAAAACGCCTCGGGAGATCCAGCGCCTGAAAGCTGAAACTGAATTTGGCTGCAAAGAGAGTGTGAATCTGGCTAGGAGCGAGGTGTCGGGGTACCTGAAATAGCCCTGGCAGGGATGCAGGGGGCTGGAGGGCTCCGCACGGGGCTGCAGCCCCGCTCAGGGACGCTGCCCGCCCTGCAGCAGGCACGGCCCTGGCCGCTGGGCGGGTGTCGCGGGGCCGCGTTCGCACCGTGGACGAGCGGGCAGCT
>VXAV01000536.1:22136-36348 GCA_013399715.1 Alectura lathami | reverse complement strand
CTCCCCCTGATCAGGTGGCCTGTAGTAGACCCCGACCACCATGATTTCAACAGAAGTTATCTCAATGAAGATTGCTAAGGTCCAGAATATAATTATTGGACTGAACTACCTACAAAGAGATCCACCATTCATGTTGAAGTATAAAGGACACAGAATGAAATTTCACTGAACCACCTGAGATAGAGATATATAATCACTCAACCTGTTTCTTTCTGAATGCTTCTGGCATCAAACTCATTTTGATATCAGTTGTGTCTGTAGATCTGCGTTGGATAGCCCCAATGAGCAGTTACTGCCGCTGGGTTTCTACATAAATTAACGTGAGAAATATATCCCCATTCATCTGCATGCAAATTCTCAAATTAAAGGTCTCTATTTCCAGACAAAATAGCAAAGCATGTTTGCTTTTTCTTTAAGCAAGCCACCTGCTATGCAAAACCTTGCACATTAACTCACCTGCATGCTCGGAGTAGTGGCCCGGTTGGAGGAAAGATCTGTGCAAGTGTGGTGTAACACGGGATGGCTACAGCATTGTAGAACCCAATCTATAACAAATAGCAATTAAAAAAAAAAGTCAAATGTTGCCAAATTAAAACATTGAAAATGAACAGCCAACTAGAGCAAAGCTGTTGACTACTTATTTAATTACTGCTTATGCTAGGACTTCATACTTCCACATCTCATCTTAATATTCAACGACTTTAAAACGATGCACTAACAGTGAAGAGTCTAAGAATTACAAGTTGCTTGCTTGCTTCTCACTAATGATTAAGATGCCTGCTTCAGATAGGATTTTCTACAAGACCCTTTTTATTCTTCAATTAATTCAACTGATTTTCCCAGGATTTGCCTGGATTTTTGGTGGCAGTAGTGGTAGGAAGTGGGTGTAGATGGAAGAATCATTTCTACAGATGTTCTTGTGATGAAAAAAATCAAACAAACAAAAAAAACATTTGAAAAGTACAGAAGTTGTTCAGCATTTCCAAAATATGATTGAGTTCTGGATTTGTCTGATGTCCTTCAGAGTAGGTATTCCATCACTCAATTTACGTGAAATGTTGCAGGCTTTGAAGCTTTGTAAAGTTTCTGCTTTCTTTTCATATATAAGGTGGAGTGATATATTTTTACCATTGTCATATAAACATGTTCAGAGAATGAGCCTATTTTCAATGATATCTGATTCATGTAGGCTGAGGGTCCTATGATAGCTACCATGTTACAGTTGATTTATTGTGCAACAACGGGATTTTTAGACAATTCTACTCATATATAACCACAAATGACAGTTCAAATTCAGATTCATTGTAACATCATTTACCCCAGACTCTCATGATACTCACTGTAGTCCATTGTGTTCCCTTTCTTAGGACAGAGTTTTTAACTGGATCACAGTGAAATACCACATGTTCTACTGTAAGCATTTGATTTAAAAAAAATCTCTTTTTAACAGTCTAAACATCAGTCCTTTTTCAGAAATCAAAAATTAACTCTTGTCCTCACCTTCATCAATACAGAGATTCCTCCCATACTGTTACATAAAGAAGTCCATTTTGTACTTAAAAAAAACAAAATAAGACATTTTCTGTCCTATGAACCTAAGTCTGATTTAAAGTAATTATGGAGTAACTGATAGAAATAAATTGCAGCAGGCCAGACAGCAAGGCTGCACACAGCAGTCATGACCGTTCATCTTAAAAAAAAAGTTTTCAATTTTTCATACTTCATATACTGCATTGTTTTCATTCTATGTATATTTTATGTGTTTTTTGTTGTTTGTGGTTTGTTAAGGGGGCTAATTTTATTTTATTGGAAAACAGCAGATTGCTCCATATGTGTAAAAAAAATTATAAATAGGTCATTAGGTACAGTCACACTCTAAACCTTCCTGCTCAGTTATAAGTGTGTTGTCATTGCAAAATGTGAAAGACTTTAATCAAACTAAATAAATTTACGATAAGTTCCAACCAACCTTCTTTTTGTAACTCTAGTATTTGAAACGTGTCTTTTGAAGCCCTGAAAGCTCTTAAGTTAAAACGTGCATCAATCAAGGAGAAGAAAAAAAAAAAAAAAAAAACCTAACAGGCTCAATGGACTTAGATTCTGAAAAAAGATCAGCTAATTAAAAACATCAATTTGTGAGGGTTTAAATTTCTGACCAGAGCAAACTCACACAGATCCCTTTGGTAAAAAGGTTTAGATTATCTGAATAAATAATTACAGACTAGTATTAAATTGTATGGCTAGGCAGAAAGCCTTAAGTTCACTTAGGTACAAGTAATCTATTGAAGTCACTGCAGGAGAGGCAGTGTACGTATATCCTACGATGCATAAGAAGGAAGAACCAGAAAATATCTTCTGTTTCTGAAACAAACTGCTACTGTCTCTTCTACTATGCATACTAAACATACTTACAGCTTTGACAGCTGGATCTTTAACGTTCAGACTGAAGCATTTTAAGTAAGAAATCACTCCTAACATTTTCAACTTCGCATAAAAGTAAACTTCTTATTTTCAAGCCGAGTATTAGTTTTCTGAGGTAAGTTTTGAATGTCTGGAGCATGTGAACTCTTTCTCCCCTCCCTTTCATTACTCAGTCTGGCTTGACTTGCTTATCTGAAGGGCTTTCAGGTCGCTGCATAGTTTTCACATTTCTATTTTCCTCACAAGCTTCAAAATTCTTGGGCTGTGAGGATGAAAGACATTCACAGGTCCAGTGGAAGACAAGGCAGAAAACACCCTTTGAACGTGCAATGATGTAACCGCAAACACTGGTTCAGTTCTCAAGGGAGGAGCAGAAAA
Organism: Alectura lathami; assembly: GCA_013399715.1. Taxonomy (NCBI): domain Eukaryota; kingdom Metazoa; phylum Chordata; class Aves; order Galliformes; family Megapodiidae; genus Alectura; species Alectura lathami. The sequence continues at coordinate 33,549 of VXAV01000536.1, read as the reverse complement.
CAGGGTGCTGGGATCCCTGCTGAGTCAGGAACAAATCCTCACTGCAGGAAGAAACCATACTCAAAGAGCCTACATGAGCTGTGCTTCAAAGGACAAGAAGAGCACAGCAGAGGCTGACTGATCTAACCATCCAAATAAGAGAAAGAGCCAGCTACAAACTATTCTCAGCAAATATGAGGCATAATTATTTTTTCAGAGATTGCATGTTTATACAAATCCTCATTTCCTAAACATAACTGTCATTTAAATAAGCTGTTAATGTTTTAATTAAAATCCACCTAAAAGTACAGGATCCTAAACTCATTAATACTTTCTGTTAGAGCCTAAGGAAACGGATGATAACTCTTCATTACATTATTCTGTCTCTACAGGATCACAGTCATGTTTACTTCCACTAAACTATGTATAATCTAAACCTCACATTTTGCTGTAACGTTCTTGTGAGATAAAACATTTACAACTACACTCTGAATTTGGTTTTTAACCTCCTTTTTTGCTTAATACTTTACTATTATACTATTAAGAAGCACAGACCAGAACACAAAGTAAAAGAAACTATGAAGATAATACTTGCAACAATACTCGTGTTCCAAAGAGAAAAAAAAAAAACCAAAAAGCTTCTTTTCCTAGATCTGTACTTTCATTCCATTAACAATTCTTCCATAAATACAAAGAAGAGTACATACCATAATACTGTGTACTTTTCAAGATGTTCAAGGATAACTAATGCAGTGTGTGGGAAAATAAAACAAGTATAGAAAAACGCTGCTTCTTTACTAGGCTTATACTTGACACATGAATTTAATAAATTACTGCCAATTCCTTGTTATAATAAGAGTAATAGATTTTATGCTAAAATATGATAGACACACAGAATTATGTCTTGGAATATAAAAATTTCCACTGTCATGCTTACCAAATAATTAATCTAAAGCAATTTTGATACTTTGTTGTTTCTAGTTTTTCATTCACTTCACAGCTCATGAAATGCTTTGTGAATGCTATCTACTGACAAAGTCTCAGAGGCCATTAAAAACATAAAAAATCATATATATGTATATGTGTATAACAGTAGGCAACAATTCACTGTAACTTTTCTGTGAACCCAAAACAGCTGGTTCAAAGAACTTTCCTTCTTGAATTTGTGTTTACAAAAATACAAAATGTTCTCCATATGAAAAGCAGAAAAAAACATTCATTGCTGCATATTCTGCTAGACATTTCTGCTCAGGAAAACCAGTACACAAACACTTTGAGAAACAGAAAACAGAAGCTCTTAAGAATACACTCCTTTTTGCTTACCCCCAAGAAACGCTTCACATTATTAAAAAAAAAAAAAAAAAAAAAGCAATGTCAAAAAGCAATGTTTGTAGTTGTCTGAAATCACAAATATTTAAAAATCTAAACCTGATTACTTTAGCCAGGAGCAGGTGAAAGAGAGAGAAGAGAAAGCTCTGGGGAGACCTGATAGCAGCCTTTCAATATCTATAGGGGGTTGACAAGAAAGAAGGGGACAGACTCTTTAGAAGGGTCTGTTGTGATAGGACTAGGACGGTACTAGCCACATCGCCCAAGTTGCAGAAAGCAAAGGCAAGAACTGGGAGAAGAAAGATCCATCCACTGTAAGTGAAGATCAGGTTTGCGACCATCTAAAGAATTTGAAGATGCACAAGTCATAGAATCATAGAACGGCTTGGGTTGGAAGGGACCTCAGAGATCATCTAGTTCCAACCCCCCTGCCGTGGACAGGGCTGCCAGCCACTGGCTCACTAGATCAAGCTGCCCAGGAACCCATCCAGCCTGGCCTTGAACACAGCCAGGGATGGGGCATCCACACCTCCTCTGGGCAGCCTGTTCCAGTGCCTCACCACTCTCTCAGTGAAGAATTTCTTCCTGATGCCCAACCTAAACCTCCCCTCTTTCCGTTTTTGTCCATTCCCCTGTGTCTTACCATTATCTACCTGTGTAAAATGTCGGACCATGGAACCTGATGGGGTCCATCAGCAGGTTCTGAGGGAACTGGCGGATGCAATTGCCAAGCCACTGTCCATCATATTTGAAAGGTCATGGCAGGCTGGTGAAGTTCCCGTTGACTGGAAAAGGGGAAACGCCACCCCCCACTTTCAAAAGAGGAAAAAAGGAAGATCCAGATAACTGCAGGCCAGTCAGTCTCACCTCTGTGACTGGCAAGGTCATGTAGCAGATCCACCTGAAGGATATACTAATGCACATGGAAAATGAAGATTAGCTGATTGGTGGCAACCAGCATGGCTTCACCAAGGGCAAATCGTGCCTGACAGACTTGGTGGCCTTTTATGGTGGAGCAACAGCAGCAGTGAATAAGGGAAGAGCAACTGACGTCATCTACCTGGACTTGTGCAAAGCGTTTGACACTGTCCCACATGACATCCTGGTCGCTAAATTGGAAAAGCATGGGTTTGATGGATGGACCACTCGCTGGGTAAAGGAACTGGCTGGATGGTCACACCCAGAGAGTTGTGGTCAATGGCTCAGTGTCGAAATGGAAACTGGTGATGAGTGGCATCCCTCAGGGATCGGTACTGGGACCAGTGCTGTTTGACATCTTTGTTGGTGGCATGGACAGTGGGATCAAGTGCACCTTCAGCAAGTCTGTGGATGACACCAGGCTGTGTGGTGCTGTGGTTTGAAAGCAGCTCTGAAGAGAAGGATTTGGGGCTGTCAGATGGTGAAAAACTCAACATGAGCCTGCAATGTGCGCTTGCAGCCCAGAAGGCCAACCGCATCCTGGGCTGCATCAAGAGAAGCGTGACCAGCAGGGTAAAGGAGGTGATCCTGCCCCTCTACTCTGCTCTCGTGAGACCCCACCTGGAGTCCTGCGTCCAGATGTGGAGTCCTCAGTGCAGGAGGGACATGGAGCTGTTGAAGTGGGTCCAGTGGAGGGCCACGAAGATGACCAGAGGGCTGGAGCACCTCTCCTATGAAGGCAGGCTGAGAGAGTTGGAGTGGTTCAGCCTGGAGAAGAGAAGGCTCTGGGGAGACCTGACAGCAGCCTTCCAGTACCTGAAGGGGGTGTACAGGATTGCTGGGGAGGGACTCTTTAGAAGCGCATGTAGCAACAGGATGAGGGGTAATGGCTTTAAGCTAGAAGAGGGTAGTTGTAGACTAGATATTAGAAAGAAATTCTTTACTGTGAGGGTGGTGAGACACTGGAACAGGTTGCCCAGAGAGGTTGTGTGTTCCCCATCCCTGGAGACCTTCAAGGTCAGGTTGGACAGGGCTCTGAGCAACCTGATCCAGCTGTAGATGTCCCTGTTCACAGCAGGGGAGTTGGACTAGATGGCCTTTAAAGGTCCCTTCCTACTCAAATGATTCTATGTTCTATATTCTGAGAAAGTGAGAGTTAAATTTGTACTAGGATAAAACCGTGAAAACTTTTAGCTGAGGGCTGAAGCAATCACTAAGCTGAAAAAGTGTTATTGACTTCTCAGAATTGTAGGTTACCGTGGCTTCAGCTAGAGTTATATGCACAAAACATGAAACAGTGACTCTCCTGGCACTTCCATAGCTCACTGCAAATCATTCATGCCCAATTCTCCTTTATGAAATCTCCAGAAAACCCTGTGAATCACTGTTCAGAGGTCTCTGAATAAAGAAGAGCTGTGGATCTGTGGGGATCTCTGTATTGCTACAGGGCCAAGCTGCTTTTTCTTTGGGTCCTTCTACAGGACTTTACTAACAATGTTTTAAGTACCCTTAAAACTTTCCTGAGACATATACATTACAGAATAATGAACCTTTACACAGTGTCTCAGGAAGGCCACAGAGCTAGCCAAGGTAGCAGGTGTAACAGATGGCAATTACCTGTGTCTGAGTTTGGTCACGGAAATGAAGCTCTTGTACTGTTTTATGACATATCGCCAAGTAACTGACGCCCCTGCAGATTTTCTCAGCAGCCACTTTGACAGGTATTAAAAATACTTCAGAAAAAATCCTTTACTCCCTTACCAGAAACCCCATTTCATCTATTTTTGTTGATTTATCTTGCAGATAGTCTTTAATCCACATGCAATTGGTTAATGCCAATGCTGATCTGAACTGCTTTACACATTAAAATGTCATGACACATTAAATATTAGGCCATATGCCAGAAGAGTGACATCTGCCTTTTCAAATCTGTGGTCACTATTCACAATCCTCTACTCATCAGAAATTTAGTTTTTTCACTTTTTGATACTTCTTCAAAATTTTACTTGATTGTAAGGATGAGACCACCATTCCCTAGCATTTTTTACCTCCTTTTACATACATTTACCATACAAGAGAGAACATATTGTACCTAAAAGCTACTTAAGTTTTCATATACACAATTTTGCCAGAGGCCTGCTACCTATTCACAGAATTTTTGTTAAGGTGAAGGAAGAATTATAACAAGCTGTAAATTGCTGCACTGGGAGTTACGAGAACAAAAAGAGCATTAATGTATAATCACAAAACAGATTTCACTTTTCTTATTGAAACTGCATGATGTTTTTCATGTCAGAAATATCATGTTTAAATCATTCTTTAAGCATTATTATGATATACGAAGTACAGCTATGTTATATAGTAATTCAGGACAGCAAAAAAAGCATATTGTCATTTAAGTAATGTTTTTGAAAACAAGTTTTCAGCTGCTACTTTAAAAAAAAAAACAAACAACCTGTTTTGCATTCGAAGCATAGAATTCATATAATTCAGCAGCCCACTCACACCTAGCATAAAATGCAACATTTGTTACTATATAAAATGTTTTCCCATACATGTTTTATTAACACTATAAAATATGCATCATTTTACAGAGAGGGTTCATACTTGGCCCTGAGGGACTTCATCTTTCTTGTCTCTGTCCATCATAGGAATAGGCTGAATACCCGTTTTTTTCATTTCATCACCCTGTAGAAAATCAGAGAGAGAGATTAGGAAAACAGAATTTAAAACTACTAAGATCAGAACTTTTTTCCATTTTCTATTGCATTTGCTTCTGAAAATCCAAAATTTATAATAATTCAAGGAACACAATCTCAGAAAACTACCTAAGGAGAGGCTTCATTTTTTTTGAGTCAATGTACACACATTTCCCTTCTTTGCAAAGGCCTATCCATAGTAAGAGGCAAATGGAAGACAAATTAAAGACAAAAGAAAAAATAAATCAGATTTACCATTTCTACTCATAAATAGTCTCTGTTTTGAAAACGTTAGCTGTTCAAAGCACTACAATACAATGACCAGTAGAACACAACTCACCCATTGAAGGAAAACTGAGTAAAGAAGATGAATTTATAATGTACCCTCTTTGTCAACAATCCAATCATTTTGACCAAAGATGAGGAACATGTTTTGATAAAACTACCTGCCAAACAGCCTTCTTAAGTACATTAATACCTCCACCTGCATAAGAGGGATACTGGGGGAGATGCAGCTTATCCAAAGACCAGATTTTGTAAGGTGAAAGATAAAACTCCCAATCTCACCATTACCATCAGAGCAGCCAATACACTTTTCTGAGCAGTATACTGTGTCCAAATGCAATTACTCCTTACAATCCCTAAGTAGCTTTCTATAACAAATCACAATTTTACTGTAGTTTAATGTTTTGACTACAGTGTTAAAACCATATAGTTGCTTAATCTTGAGGTTATAAAGGCAGCTACAGCTGTAAAAATGGTTACTTCCAGCTTCTAGTTCTTCTCAGACTAGTGTCTGGGCTTCTAAAGTCAACAGAAGGAGCCAGTGTGACCTCCAAACTTCTAACTTGAGTTAGGGAGAAAGTTTGTGCAGGATAGCTGCTACTAGGGTGTTTGTCTATCTGTATACTTTTCTGTGAGATTCAGCTTACACAAGTTTAGCTACCTGAAATCTTGGTACCTTCCCTTAATCAGTATTCTGCTTCTGCTACATTTAGTGAAGGCATGTATAGAAGACAATCTACTACACCTTTATTGTAAGATTTTATCAAGTCAAGCTGCAAGTGCCAATGTGCCCTTCCAAGGGAGGATTTTGGCACTTATACTCTAGTAATATACTTATATTATTAATAAGTAATATACTTATATTACACAGAAGTTTGTAATACAAGAAATTGGCTCTGGTCTAATTAGAGCTGACTGCCTTTCTATTTTGCTGTCTTGCAACTAACTGAATGTAGAAAAGTTGAGGGCTTCTGGAAGTTGATTCCCTCTTGCATATTTGGCCTCAATATCAGATATTGACTATGATACTGATACAGTCAATCAACATGTGATGCAATCAGGAAGCTAGTTTCAAATCAGCGTCTGTACTATCCTCTCATGTCCCATATTTGTGTCACCAAGCAGTTAGTTAGAATCATTGAATCCAGTCTCTGTTAGACGTTCTACTATCAGACCTTACACAAAAAGACAGTGGATTGCTGTTTAGCAAGTGTAAGCAAATTTTTGTAATATTTATTTTCAGTAAATAATATTTAATTTTCCTTTCCTCCCTCCCATTTGCCTGAAGTACTGCTATTGATTGGTGAGGACTGTCTGCAGCTACCATAGTCTCAGTGATGACACCATATGATTTTAAGCTCTTTGATTTACATAATATCAAGTGTATAGGAAACACTTGAAGTCAGCTTTGAGGAAGGTATCCAGCCTCAGGCTGGTTATGCCAAAACTTTAAAAAGCCCAGAATTATGTTCATCATTATATCTTGGGGGAAGAAAAAAAAAAAAACAAGTATTAGAAAATCACTGAATTGTTTGGATGGGAAGGGAGATCTTGGGATCACCCAGCCATTCATCCACTCCAGCAAGGTCAGCTACAGCAAGTTGTCTGGGACTGTCCATTTGGGTTTCGAATATCTCCAATGATGGAGATACCACAACCACTCTAGGAAACCAGTGCCAGTGGTTGACCATCCTCATGGTAAAAAAAAAAGAAAAAAAAAGTATTTTCTTGTGTTTAGTTGGAACACAAGTACTAGAAATACAAATGCTTTCTTGTGTTCAATACATGTAAACATATATGTGACACACTGCTAGAAAAAGGATGCCATAAAAAACTTTGCTTTTATCCTCATAGTTATGAACATAATCAGAAAGAAAGTTAAAGAAATCCTGATCAAAGAAGCTTCTATCATACTTGCAGAGCAGCTGCAGAAATAGAGTGGCTAATAGTTACTTCAGAAAACACTGAAGAAAGTTTAATGACAACCCAGTGTCTCATATCCCACAAAAAAATCACAGCAGACACAATCTTATATAAACCTGTATTCCTACATAACTGATCACCAAATGTATAATTTTGCTTGAGTTGATTTGTAGCACTATGGTAAAGATTCATGTTGAAGTGATATCAGGGTAAATATTAGCTGGAAACACTTGCTATATACTTAGCTTCATTCAGTGCAGAAAGGTCAGTGTGACACACCACAAAACTGCTGCAACCTCTTCTGCTGCTATTTATTTAATGATTATACAAAGAAGAAACATTATAAAAGCACTCTGAATTATTCATTCAACATATTAAGATTATGAACTCAAGCACTAATTAGAAGCAAAATTCTATCTTGTATTTAGAGCTGTGATATAGCTATTCAATGTAATCAAACATTTTTCTAGAATTCACCTTTTCCCCAGTGAAAAGCAACTTTCTATTCCTTTAGTTTTCCTAGAATTTTCTCTGCAACTGTCTCAACTTCCTGTTTTACAGAAGCATTTGGACCTATGATTGGATTTCTCAGCCATCCGGAATGGATCACAACAAATCCAGCTCCTGCAATATACCAGTTAACAACTTCTTAAAGCGGATTCATAAAGAGGAGTCACCCTCTTGCCCCCAAAATGTCCATATGCAACAGATGTAAGACTCTAGCGCTGGAAAAAGTAGAATGCATGGATAATGGTCAAGATCCTGGAAAGGACAACCACACAGCCACCTATATGAGAACCAGAGCCACCAAAAAAACGTGAAGGGTGTTAGTAATTGGAGATTCTTTGCTGAGAGGCACTGAAACACTCATTTGCCACACAGAAAATCTCTCTAGAGAGGTTTGCTGCCTACAGGGGCCTGCATTTGTGGTATCAGGAACTGAACTTCTGCAAAGCCTTTTATATGGTCCCATACGACATACTTATCTCTCAGTTGGAGAGATACGGATTTGAAGGGTGGACAAGAGGGTGGATAATGAACTGGCTGGACGGCCACAGCCAGAGAGTTGTGCTCAATGGCTCCATGTCCACGTGAAGACCAGTGACAAGTGTTTTCCCCCAGGGGTCTGCCTTGGGACCAGTGCTCTTTAACATCTTTATCAATGACATGGACAGTGGGATTATATACATCCTCAGCAAGTTTTCAGATGACACCAAGCTGAGTGGTACAGTTGATACCACTTAAGGAAGGGAAGCCATCCAGAGGGACCTGGACAAGCTTGAAAAATGGGTCCGCATGAACCGAATGAGGTTCAATAAAGCCAAGAGCAAGGTGCTGTGCCTGGGTTGGGGCAATCCCAGATACAAGCACAGACTGAGAGAAGAACTCCTTGAAAGAAACCCTGTGGAGAAGGACTGTTTTTTGTCCACCACAGCCCCCATGAACCAACAGTGTAAGCTTACAGCCCAAAAGGCCAAGTGGATCTTGGGCTGCATCAAAAGAGAGGCAGCCAGCAAGGCTAGGGAGGTAAGGCAGAGAAGCTGTGGGTGCCCCATCCCTGGAGGTGCTCAAGGCCAGGCTGGATGAGCCCTGGGCAGCCTGATCCTGTGGGTGGCAACCAGCCCATGGAAGGGGGTTGGAACTGGGTGGGCTTTAAGGTCTCTTCCAACCCAAGCCATTCTATGATTCTATGAAAATAGCACATATAAAATTCCATTCCTGTCAAAAACTTATAATCTAAATTTGCTCTGTGAATTTATAATATAAAATGCATTTTTATTAACTCATCCCAGGCTAAGAAAACAGCTTAAAGTCTGGGCAGGCTCAGATATGTCTGTAATTCCATCTTTACTAGTGTTAAGTAGCAAAAATTAGTTTGATCCTTCCTTCTCCACTATATTCATAAGACTTGCATTCAATTTTATTTTGAAGTCTTGTAAGCAGAAGAAGTTGCATTTGTAGTTAGTGAGGCACATCAACACTATACCTCTATTATATCGTTCAAAAGAACACTCACTTTCTAGTGCTGGCATTTTAGAAACCAAATACTGAACTAGACCTTTGAAACGACAAAGTTTACATTTTTCAAATATTTTTGTAGTCTGAGCTGTTCATTACTGAAAGAACTAGAATTTTTAAATGCAGAAAAAACACAAACGCACACCATGCACTTCTTGAATTTCATAGTAAACAGGCAGCAGGCAAGATGAAAATCTCCACATTATATGCATGCTACATAAACTCTGTGGGTCTGATTTCCATTTTACACCTCTATAAAACAGAAATAACCCACTGAATTCTGCTGACTTCTACACGGCACATAACAGAAATGAACAACACTTTATGATACACGTGCAATAACAGTCCTGAAAACAGAGCATATCTTCCAAAACTGCATAATTCAACACTATGCAACACCCTCAGAATTTATTCCTTATATCCCTGCAGTTGTCACTTTTGCACTTTAAAAATTAAATGATTACAACATTTAATCCTGAACATAAGAAATGTTAGAGATTTTGTCTTTATTTATGGACATGATTAATTTAGCATAGCTCAATGTTATGTTTCAGCTCTCAATACTTCTTATCTGTAAATTTCAGTATATTAAAAATCAGCTTACTCTCTCTGAGACTCAGTTGTTGAGCTGGTATACAAATATTCAAATGCTGGGATCAGAGAAAGCGTAAGGTTTGTCATATTTGCTTTAGCATTTCCCAGAGTCATACCGCAGAGCTTTATAAGAGTGTGTTTTGGGCACTTAGCTTGGAAGCTGTTTTCATATTTTGGATTTCTTTCTAGAAATAGATACTTAGTGACTCAAAAAATGCACATAATTCCTGGTATGTTCTGTTGTTTAATCACTGTGTGTTAGGACATACTTCCTAAATGCATCTTTAACAGAGAGAAAAATTGCTGCCTGAAAATTAGGAACCTAACTTAGCTTTTTAAATAGCATCCAAGTAAACAGCAAAACTTGTGCACGCCACAAAGAACGGTCTTTATAACAAGTATGTTAAGATAGCTGTTGAAAAATTTCAATAGCTATTTTTTTTTTTTTTTCTTCCTGGATATTTTCACTTGCAACGTAAGTAGAGAAAACAAAAGAAACACACATACCTCAGCCCAGAACTCAGCATATATATCATTGGCTGTCAGTCTGGTAACTGGCCACAGCTTTGTTACGGAACATAAATCACAAGCAGTCATCATCAGACCAATCACTCTATCTCTAGAATAAAAGAACATGAAATTGTAACTTTGGTAAAGACTTAATTACCATATTCCATGTTTTTTATTTCTCCTTCCTTGGTTCCTCAGTTCAATCAGTAATAAAGTAAAAACACTACAAAATTTCCCCCACCTTGGTTGTTTCTTCCCCACTTGTTTATGATTTATTGGTAAGGCATCACAAAAATTGTATGTTCACTATAGTGTTACTGTACTGTTTGCAAACAGTTCACTGCCTATCCTCCACATAATGACATTCACAGGAATGTACAGAAGAATGCCTGTTAACAATCCCCTATCCCTTCATTTTCTGAAAATGCAGTACAAGTCTATAAAAAGAAAGGTGGCATATGCTGTTGCTGCATTTCTTTCCATTCTTCAAAGAGAAATGAACATATAGTCCAAAAAGAAGAAAAACAAGTTCTGAGTGTGTCTCAAGGAACTCCATTTACACGTGAGCTTTTATTTCCTCCTTCACTTCTTCTCAGAAGTATTTTGTACATATTCCTACTTCTGGCAAGAGCCAGTGACCGGATCTTCTGACTCAATTTCTGTCTGAAAAATTATTCAACATCTGCCTTAGCAAACTGTAGATCAGATGTAGTTGATCTAAATGCTATAAAAAGCAATGTCTCCACAACAGCACTAATACTGCAATCGTCAGAGTACTTCTAAGCCATATGAAAAGAGAAGTCAGTGCTTTGTTGGAATGAATTCTGCCCCTACCAGGATAAGACTCCTACACATAACCCTGTCCTATACACTAGCTGGGCCATTCACAGAATAACTGAACAGGATCAATAACGATGATAACGATTATTAGCATAAGACACAAAAAAAGATCTTACGTAAACTGTTTTCTTGCAATTGTCTACTATTCCTTAGATATATAGAGCTTGAGTCTAAGTCTTATAAAGAACACTGTCAAATTAATGAATTAATTAATGTGATTTCCACCTGATGGAGAACTTAAGACAGCACTTAAGGACACTTGCATCTTTGTTAATGCCTATTCCATGAATAAAAACACACAACTTGCTAACTTTCAT
>VXAV01000530.1:29997-42282 GCA_013399715.1 Alectura lathami | reverse complement strand
ATACTTTTACACTATCAAATAACTTCGATCCTCTGTTCATTCCTGTGTCCATATTCCCTCCTGATCCACGGTCCACAAGTCTTCATTTGTTAACAGGCCATTCTCTGTAGTGAGCCAAATAGTTCCTCTGAAAAAAAATGCCTGCATAGTACAGTAAGGATGAGAATGCCTCAGATTTGGATCCCTCTGCCTTACACAGTGTGCCAACAATACCCTTGCAGGCTTTATAGTTTCAGACTCCTCCCAGTGCCCTCTTACCACACCTCAGGGCATATGACACCTATTTTCGGTCTCACACTGTAAGAACAAAACCAAGAAGTTCTGTGTTATATTGGATACTTACATGAACTATATATATACATAAAATGACAACTGTGTTTAGGGGCTGTGGGAATACCCCTTCAGACAGGTGTATGGTGTATCAGAGCAGAAAAAATGAACTTTCTCAGAGACAGACTACTCTTGAGGAGTACAGATGCAATCATTCTGCATTGCTTGGCCAAGCATCCAAGTTTAAGTCTCTGGAGCAAATGTATCTGTGTCACACCATGCAATGCTGTGCAGGAGTACCTCAACAGGTTCTTGACAAGCCTAGTTTTGACAGAACAGAGATGTAATTCCAGAGAGATTAATTATTCTTCACTTAGTTCTGCAGTAAAAAATATTCTTTTTATTCTGAAAAGTAAGAAAAATGAAAGAGGGAAGATCATGTTTTCTTACTTCTATTTATTTTTTTTTTCCCATTAGATATTGCGGTTATCATCTCCTTTGCACAATTCCTTAACATGGCTAACAAATCACAGTGAGAGACACAAGTTGAGAATAAACAGCTTGCAATATGAAGTCCACTAATTAATCAGGACCATAGCAATGACTGAACAGTGTTGCAAGTTTCAAATGTTCCAGGCAAAACAATTTCAATAATATTCCCATAATCTTAGACAAAATAAAAGGGCTGATACTTGGGGGGAAAAAAAAAAAAAGTTAATGAATATCAGGTTCAAATTAGAGAGGATACGAACGTGAGTACTAAGGGTGAAAAACACAGATGAAAGTTGTGCCTATAGATATTATGGTATCTACCAGTTTAGGAATAACTACTTACATGGGGGAAGGGTTACATTTTGACAGCTGACCCAGAGTAAACATTGGGTGCTGCCATGTCTCTCTGGAATGAATAATTTGTTGCTGCAGAGAATACTTTCAGAAGTATTGGGTTAATCCAGCTTCCTGGTATTGTTCTCCTTTATTTTTTATTCCTTCTTCTTTCTTCTTGTTTTTCATTTGGCTAATGCTTCTACCTATAAAGTGTTATGTTAGTACAGAATATCTAACTTTTATGGGAGTGAGATATTTATTAGGTAGTTAAACTAGGTGAGCAAGGTACAGGACTGTAAGTGAAATGTAAACAAGAACTTTGAGAATGAGTGCTCCCAGCAGGCTGTATTTAATTCAGAGATCTAATTTGCAACTAAAGTAGTAATTATAGCTCCTCTGGATACTGAAGAGAGGTACAAAAACATTACAGAGTGTCAAGACGCGTTTATTTGACCAAATGGAGATGTTTCTGATGTATATGTTTCCACCTGAGCTAAGTTTAGGCTTATAAGTAGAGGTTAAAATTTTCCTGGATCAACTGTTATAGCTGGGAAAAGGCAAGACATAAGGATACAGGGCCTGCTTCAAAACAGAAAGACTGAAATGTCCGGAAGTTTTACTACCTTTCCCAGCACTAATAGTTGTTTGGGTAGAAGGCAGTGCCTCAGTCTCCAAACTTTGCTTCACCTTTGACCTTAGACAATGAAGGTTAAAACAATACCAACAATACCCAAGCAAGTGACCACTTTGTAGTCAGTGGAGACAAACGGGAACTTCTAAGGAATAGGATTCTTTTGACTTGTTTCTATAAAAGGATGAGGTTAATTTTTACAATGCCTTTTAGAGTGTCTTATTTTTACACTTTTTATATTGCCTAATTTTCTTTAATTATAGTAAGAGAAGATGAGGTTGGCCAACTCAGATATAAATGTCTCAAGTTAATTGAGATTAATCCTATTTGATACATCTTCATTGCAAAGTACACCTAAGATATTGCAGCTACCAAAATGGAATTCGATGTGGGTTACTTTATCCTGTGAAATGTAGCTCTTGAGAGTTAATATTAAAAATGTGAGCTAGCTAATAAGCATAGCCTGTTGGAAAGATTAGTTTATTGTGGTGAAGGACATTGTGGAAATAACAGGCTAATGTGTGGTTATTGAAATAAGAAAGATTTTTTTAAAGATTATTAAAATGCCTTTTTTTTTTTTTTGTCACTGCCAGCTGTATTCAGTGTTGTGTGCTCATAAGAACACTTTAAATCGTCTTGGAAAAGACTTGCTCTTCTGCATCAGTTGTCACAAGGTAATAGTGAAAGAAAATCATATATTCAGAGGGCTTTCAAGTTCCTGAGAGTGGATGAGGAGCAGTATTAGTTCTTGTTTGTACATATAACAAAAACTGTTTTTATTTATTATTATTATTCTATGTTATTTTGAATACTATATATTTATTTGTACATGCCAAAATTAGGCAGGTGAGTGTTTTGCATTCACAGAGCCAATAGAAATAATGGGCAAATGGTATTAGTGCCAGCCCAGAACCTGAGAAGTCAAGGTTCCTTTTCAAACAAGCTTCCCTGGGCGCATAGCTTAGACCTGTTTTCCAAAGGTATTTAGGCATAGCTCCAGTCGGTGTTGCAATGATTCTGTAATCTATCAAATCTGTTACATGATCTAATAGCAGTAAGTGAAGTCAACACAGTATAAGCAAAAAATAAGATGAGATTTTCACAAGGTTAATTAACCCTTGTTAGCAGCAGACTATACAAGAGATAGAGAGAACAAATTCACCAGATCCTGAAGTCTAAAGCAAGGTGGGATATCTTTCAAGAGGATGTGTCTATTTCAGTAATACGTTGTCAAAAATTGTCAGCGCACTTTTGGTTCTGTGTAATGGAGGTGGTTACTCACTTTTTTGTAGTCTCTTCGAGCTCCAGAACCCACCTGTTTAAACTGCTTTATCATGACTTCCATTATCTACCTGAGTGCATAAGGTACTTACGTGGTCCTGTCCTTATGTCTGACAATTTTTAAGGTGTTTATTCTCATTAATAACCCTGTGAAATAGAGAGGTGTTACACCCATTGTACACATGAGGCAACAAAGAGCTATTGTTTGGTTTTGAGGTATACTTAGGATTTGCTCAAATTTTACATCCCAGTGGTTACTTGACCTCTGCTTATGGTGAGGTATAGACACTGACATGTCTGCACTCCACAGTGATGCAGGAGCAGGGATTCTTGGCCAAGTTAACAGGCGTGATTAGGTGTAGAACTCTCTCATAAGCCGTGTCCAAAACATGACGTTATGAGAAAGTGAAGTTCATGTCTCTCCTCTGCCTGAAGAGAACTGAACCTACAGTCATTCCTGAGCTGGGAACTCAGAGCATGGGAGAGGAGCCAGGAGCTGGGTGCTGCACACCACAATGTCTAAGCAAATCCACACCTGGATTATTTCTGAGAGGGACGCAAATTTCTAAGTCAGCTGCTTCTACAGTAGCTCTTCAGATGCCCAAGTTTTCTAATTAGAGACCTAGTAGGAGCCCATGCCAGGTGGTTGAGTATCTCTGTGCTATTTAGCAGCCTGTATGACTGTCCAGCAGACTGAGCTGTGCTGTGAGGTTGTAGGCATGTCCTCCATTTGATTTTATATGGCATGCTTTCTAAACCACAGCCAACTATTATATGAATCCTCCCAAGGTTTTCAACATCCATTTCAATGAGGGCAGCAATAGTAGATATGTGAAACATGATTTTTCAATGGACCTGTTGGAGCACATCCAGAGGAGGGCCACAAAAATGATCCAAGGGATGGAACACCTCCCCTGTGAGGACAGACTGACAGAGCTGGGGCTGTTCAGCCTGGAGAAGAGAAGGCTCTGGGGAGATCTGATAGCAGCCTTTCAGTATCTAAAGGTGGGCTACAAGAAAGAAGGGGACAGACTCTTTAGCAGGGCCTGTTGTGATAGAACATGGGGAAATGGTTTCAAACTGACAGAGGGGAGATTTAGAGTAGATATAAGGAAAAAGTTCTTTACAGTAAGGGTGGTGAAGCACTGGCACAGGTTGCCCAGAGAGGTGGTGGATGCCCCGTCCCTGGAGACCTTCAAGGTCAGGCTGGACAGGGCTCTGAGCAACCTGATCCAGCTGTAGCTGTCCCTTCACTGTAGGACAGTTGGACTAGATGGCCTGTAAAGGTCCCTTCCAACTCGGACGATTCTGTGATTCTATAAACAGTGGTAATTCCACTGGCCAACTCCAGCTATAAGTAATTCTGCCTGTCTATCTGAGTAATGTCTTAGTTTGCTTTTGCAACAACATGCATTGAAACTCATGTCCAGGCGGTTCCGGACATTGACCTTTGTGTTCTTTTTAGTGTCACTGCTTTCTGGATTGCAGTCCCTCATCTGGTAATATGACTAATCATTTATTTTATCCTCATATTCCCTATAGCTTGATGAAAATTAATAATGTTAGATCATATCTAGCACTCTGTTGTGCTTGATTTTTGAATTCAAAGATTTTGAAACTAGAGCAAGTATCGTAGTTTAGATATGTCCCCTAACTGCCAATGGATATGGTTATACTGTCTCTCTAAATTTGATTCACCAGTCCAGACCACAGCTTTGTTCCTAGTTGCCTAAAACCTGCCCACCTCCTCTTTGTCACATTATCAGCATCCAAGGAGATGCATGGGTGTTGATGTAAAGCTACCACTTGCAAGTCACATTCCTATGGCAAGATAATAAACTTGTGTATGTATAAATATTAGTACACCCTTTGCATAGTTTATTTGACCCACTTGGGATTTCATCAACAATAAACTTGGAAGGGCAAAGCACTGTTACTGAAGCTGCAGTTTCAGGATAAAACAGCTACGGGGCAATGCCACCTTAAAAAGTTTTGCTGTTCTGCTCCTTGCATTCCTGTACCCCTTCCATCCAGAGCAGAAGGTCACCCACTGCGCTAGCACAACTGCTCACAGAGATGCAGTCTGAACTCACCTGCGCTAGGATAAAGCTCTGTTAGAAAGGAGTTCAGAGGCCAGCCTTTCAAACAATCATGCTGGCAAAATTGGAGGTGACTTGGCACTGGGAGGCAGGAGGAGGAGGTAGAGGAGGATGAAGACGAGAAAAACTGATTAATTTGAGTTGGGTGGGGTGGGAATTCTCAAAACTGACACTGCCATCTGCTTGTGGACCACAGCCAGAAACTGAAGGGTGAAAGCACTTTGGAAAATACTATTAAAACCAGTTTGTGACTTTTTTTTCTGCAGCATTAACTAACCTCTTGTACATGATTTTTGGAAAAGAGATGAGTTCTGTAACACTTTTCTGGGATTCTGCATGCAAAGTGTTTTCCCCAGTTCAGCTTGTGGCAATGACTCACACTCCTCAGCTGTTCCTCACTCCTGTCTGTCCTTTTCATATGCAGAAATAACTGCTCTGGCTGGTAAATGTTTGATGCAGATCAATGTGCATGCTGGGTCCTGGAGAATGAAGTAGATAGCATTTTTTTCTCCCAATTTCCTCATACATGTTGTAAGGTGTTAAGTTCCAGTTAGTTTTCAAAGGCACAATGTAAACTTTGTATAAAGGCTCTACTCTTTTAACATTAACACTGTATTTTCTGTATAGCGAAAACTGTTGTCTTAATGTGGCGCTCAATATTGTTCAAACATATTCTAACTACTTTTGGTAAGAAAAATGTGACTTCTCCCATTTTAAGGAGTTGGGTGGGTTTTGGTTATTTCTTTCAGACTGGTGCTGAACACAACAATGTAAATAAATAATAACTGAATACTTAACATACAAAATACTTAGTTTTAGTTTTGAAGACGGTATTCTGTTTTAAAGTAGCTTTTCACATAATTGAGATGTCAGCACATTCAAGAAGTGATCTGAAGTTACAAATCAAGTTTGGACATGTGGCTTTATACAATGTCTCACAAAGATCCTGGTAGCTTGAAATATTCCTGAAAGATTGTTTTGACTTTCACCCAATGCTTAAGTCTATTTAGTCACCTCAGAGACATTGCCAGTAGTCTGAACTTTATTATCAACTACATAGACTGCCTACTTTCATAGACACGTAGAAACTATGCAGGTACTGGAGACTACCCAGACTTGGCCTTCACATCTGCCTTCAATAGTTTTCATCTTATCTCAATGATAAGGGATTTTCCTGATAAAATGATCAGGTAGAAGCAATTTGACCACATAATAAGCAATTGCTGTAGATATGCTAATCTTTATTAGTTCATTGTGGAATGACTAAGATTTTGAAAGAGATCCTGGTGACATAAAAATGAAGCGGCAAATAAATTCAATTAAAAAAATATGGAAGACATAAATTCTTGTGTGTGTGAAAGCATGAGAGAGCTAAGGAAGTATTTTCATTACACTTATTATTCAACAAGGACCTACATCTGTTTCCAGTTTGCACTGATTATTGACACATCTGGCTGTTTGGCCTTAGGAACTACAAGTTGCTGTTGTGGCATTATTCTCTGAATCAACTTTTTAGACCACCCGGAAAATAATACAGCAAGTGCTCTGAGAAGATTGTGTTATTTGTAATAAGATTACCTTTTGGCATCTAGATATATTGTACAAATGGGATTCTGTCATCTTCTGTTTTATAAATTACAATTTTGCATTTTTTACACCTGTGGGGAAAATAAGGCTGTGGCCAAAGCATTTACTATTTGACAAAGATCAATTGGGAAGGCCCGATAAAGTTTCAAGTAGGTGCTAGATACAGTAGTAACTACTTGCCTGGCATGCAAAAATATCTTTGTCTCGGTAGAAAAAAACACAGCTAAAGTCACGGAACTGAGAAAGATGTTTCTTTAACCTACGGTGAGATGTATTTTCTTCTGATTAATATCCCACTGCTGGAAGTGAATACTGTCCAAGTCCTTGACCCTTCAAACATTCTTTATATAATAGTTAAATATTCTCCATCAGTGGTTTGAGAGTAGTAATTTAGTCCAAGATCTGAAAGATAGACATTGTGAAGTATATGGTGCAGAGTTTGAAAAATGAATGGAGATCATAGGACAGAAGGGACCACCTAGATCACCAGTTCCAGTCCCTTCCAATTGCATGCAAAAGATAGGATAGTCCTGAACAATTCATGGAACATCTACTATACACACCCCCTCAAACCACAGGCCACAAAACACTTCCAATACCCTGTCACAGATTTAAGACATACTAGTAAAAGGCCAACAGCTACAGCTTTAATGTGCCACAGGAAGGAGCATGATGAAACACTTGTTTGTTTTATTACAAATACTTTTAAAGTAGGATAATTTGTTGTTTTTAAAGAATAGTCTAGATAGTCTATATGACCACATGAAGCCACAATGCAGCTTCACTTGTTATGTTGAATGACATGTGGAATTAATTTGACCTNAAGTTTAGAGAGCCTCAACAGTTATTTCAATTCCTCTGGGTCAGGGATACAGTTTTTAATGCACATTATTGAATTTTTAATTCCTTTAATAGCTAGAGAATATAAAGTACAGAGGGCAGGGCAGCAAAATCACTGGGAGGCAAGAGCAGAGGATGAATACTGTATTATTTGCAATGCTATACTATGCTGTGTTATTCTTTTTTGGCTCTTTCTTTGTCCTCTTCAACATTTTATCTCCACATGTGGTTTGATTTCTATTCTTTTCTCTTTAGGAGAAGAATCTTAGGGCAACCTTTGTCATTGGGAATTGGCATCTTCTGCCAGACATGCCACCGTACAGATCATAAACTTGGGCTTCAGCCTTGCCACATCTTCTGTGCACATTTGTGGCAACGATGATGATGTCTTCTTCTAGCTGCCTGGCCAACATAAATGTTTGCCATCAGAGTGTTAGGAAATTACTGCAATAGTACATAGTTTATCAGCAATTAAACGTGCCAGAATGACTGAGACAAAACAAATGTGTAGAAATATAAGCTACTCAGGATAACTTTTTCATGTGCATTTATAGAATCAGGACTATCTGCAAATAGTTATTTAGATGTTAACCTTGCAATGCCAACAGAGCTGCTGCCCAATGCTCAAGGAATAAACTGAAGTATCTAAATCAGCTGTTTGGACAGTTTGATCAGACAAATATGAAAGTCAGGCATCTTGAAAGAATGATACAGTGCCCCACACACTAAGCAGTAACCTACCTGGAGCTCTGAATCCTCACTATTAAGCACTCTGCCAGGAGCAGAGAGATGCCTGATTCTCTTCCAGAGCTGTTTATGCACTTTATATGAGATAGACATAGGATTTATTAAAAAACAAACAAACAAACAAAAAAAACAAACAAAAAAAACCAACTCTAGGATCATAACCTGAACCAGGTCATCCCCTTCCAACTGAATGACCTAACCACTATGTTACTAAATTGTATGTGGTTCTCCGTCCACCAGTAAGGGAATGATCTAGCTTAAATCTTGTACTGCTAAAGAAAACAAGGCTTCAACAGGAGGAAAGTGGAGTGCCTAGAGGAACCTGGTCAACAGCATGAAGTTTAGGACAGCTTAGAAAAGAGGAACAAGCTTTGACTCCCCTCAAGATAAAAGACTCAAGCATCCAAATTTCCTGTATCCTGTGTGAGTGCTTAAGCCAGTAAACTGTTATGCAGAAGACAAGTTGTATTTAGAAAAGCAAGCTTTGCCCTTGTGAATACCTAATCTCAGCTTGTGTTCAGCAGGCTGAAAGTCATGGAATTAGGAGGGTCTCTCCCTAAATCCTGGGTTAGCTGCCTAAGCTCTGGAAAAGGGACAGGTCAGTGCTGGCTCCTCTTGACTGCATCCCAACAATTTTCTTGTCAAAAGAAGAACTGATTCATACAGTACAAACACCTCATTTTATCCAGTGATTTAATCAACTCAGAAGTCAAGCAGACTCCTCTAAATGATTGTGAAAAGGCTGTTTTCTTGCTCTGTGTCCAAACACTTATAGGGCTCATTTAGTATTCTCATTAAGACTTGAGCTGTTGGCATACTAAGGTGCCTGAAGATGTAGATAAGATCTTCAGGAAAAATGAAAATATATCCTTAAAGCTGGGACCTGGGATGTCAAGTTACTTAAGTGCCTTAGAAGTTTTTCCTTTAGACACAGTCTCTTAAAGATTTGAATCTGCCTTCCTGTACAAAGGAGATTGATGTTCTTCTTTGGGGGGCTATTTTGATGTCAGTCTTCTGGGCGCTGCCAGATATATATTATTTTTTTATGCTCTTTGGCTAGTAAACCTGAGAAGTTAACATTTTCATTTAGGTGGTAAAGGTGCTAAAAGTTGTTTTAATATGTTTCAGGACACAGCAATATAATGGGAGAGTATCCAAAATTGTTCAAGTTAGGAACAACAGTACTGTAAAAACCTTCAAACAGGAATTTGGAAACTTACATAGCTCTTGGAAATAGGATCCATCTCTTTTCCTCTGATTTCAGCTCCTGCTGCATGCTGTTAACCATCTGGTGTCTTCTAGGAAAGGAAAAATGTAAATGGCATCTGTCTTTGTCATGGTAATGGAAAAAAGAAAAGAAGCTATATCCAATTCTGAAAAAGAACAGACTTATTTCAACTTTGGTGAAAGCTCTGTGTTTCTTAACTGCAAATAGTAGATACACAGTGAAAATTCTCTTTGAATTAGTCTTATATTAAATTTATTTCTGTGTAATCCACTGATTTACATGCACACAAACAAATCTGTAATCTCGCTTACATAAAGAGACCATCCTGGATCAAATTGTTAGAAAGGTGATGTCATTAACTTGTGTTCATGCAGTTTCTAGCACTCATGATTCAGCATACAACTTTCTACTGAAACTCTTAACACATCCTGGGGGATTCTAAAGCTTCCATATCAGCAATAGTAAATGTGCAAAAGACATTTTTTTATTGCTGTCTTTAGAGTCATCCTGCTACGTGAGCAGGCTCTGCTTTTCTGTTTCTGCTTGTTCAGGTTATTAGCCACTGATGGGAAACTTGTAAACAGGACCAAAAAACTCAGAAAAACTCTTGTTGAGTTCAGAGTTAGCATCATACCCTTTCTCTTGCCTCTCTATTTCCACCCCTCCAGTCCTAATGGGGAAGTTGTGCTCCAAAGGACCCAGGACCTGTTGATGACCTGAATCCACCCAACTGAATGGTTTGTGGTGACAGCACTCGGACAAGGAGCAAGAAGAAAACCAAGCTGCTGTTAGAAGACCATAAGTGGCCATGTAAGCAATGTTTCTTCTTCAGTGCTGCTGCAGCCACTGGCGTGGTGGTAGGTTTCCAGCTACCTCAGCAGTACTGGCTGAGAATGGTTTTTAAAGGGACCAGAGGGAGAGCTACATATGATGAACAAATCCCATGGAGGGGGGTGGAATGAGTGGGAAGATACAGCACACACTGTAGGGGAGGAGGATAGTAAATCTGTGCTTTCATAATCGCATGTGACTAGACGCTCAGGGTGGGATTCATTTGACAGAAAGTAGATGTTCTCATCTGGGCTGCTCATGCTCTGTGCCCTTTACAGGCAGCGGAGAGAGGTATGCATTTTTTAAAAAATTAGCTTGTGTTTTAGCCGCTTTATTGGTTAAGAAAGAAGAGTTAGTTTTCTATGTAAAGCAAAGCTTTTGCCTGATCCCTAAAGAAAGGATTTATTACCAGTTTGGCAGGGAGCTGTGCTGGAAACTCTTCCCAATGCAGTTCCCTGGACAATGTCCTCCCCTGAAATATTGTTTGACTGTTCTGAACAGTCTTGCCTTGTAAATTCACACACAGCAATATTGACATCTGGTTTTAGCATATGGGATACAGATAGTCCTTGATTGCTGAACAGCTGTGGTGCTTTGAAAAGAAACAATTGCATTTGAAGAATATGGAATATAGAGTAGGCCTTGTCCTATCCCACACATCTTGCTGACATTTCTTTTCCAAATTACTGGTCTGTTTATTGAATTTCCACAGTATAAAAACACCAAAATTTATAAAAGGCTGAAGAAGATGGTAATATTGTCAGATATGCCAGCAAGAAGTCCATTGACAACACATGTTAGGAATCAGTCCATTACAATTAGTCAAGAACAATGCCAGAAGATGATGAGACTGAGTAAGAACAAACAAACAAGCACAAAAGAAGGGACAAGAGAAGTACTGAAGGTTCAGTAAATGTTCCCATCCATTTTATATATAAAAAAATGCTTTGATGAAGAAACCAAGAGTTTTTGCAACAATCTCAGTAACTGTAAGATTGTGAGCTCATTTACACAGTAACAAAGAAAGAATGCTGGTATAAGCTGAACATCAGCTGTCAGTTGATTGGAAAATGATCCTCCATAGCAAAATAAAATACAGTTATGTAGGGAAGGAAAGCAAATCCCATATTTATTTCAAGAAAGGCAACAATGATCAAGCTGCATTTCTTGTTCTGAATTATACTGCACACAGAACGTTGCAAATTGAAGTTGCTCACTCAAACTTTGCTTCATTTTGCAACCTGCTTGTATATATTTCAACAATACACTCATTTTTGTGATTTTTCGCTGTAGTATTGTATAACCCATTGACATACATTTAATATACTTTTAAGTTACTAAAGGTTTTTGTAGCCAGACTAACAATAGACACTTTCCATCTGCCCTATATCTTATGCCATGACTTCTGGTTGTGTAGATTTAAAGGTGACAGACACCAGTAGGAACCTCAAGTGTGCCCAATATTTACCAGTTCCACCAGTAAATTTTCTCTCAGAGCCATGGTATCTGCATGAAACTTAGTTCACCTTTAAAAGTAACCATTTAGTACTAATTTAAAGAACTCAGGATCTGAATTAATCCCAGCTGAGCTACCTTGAGTATTTCAGCCCCTTGAGGCTTCCTCAGTATTCAGTGAAGTGAGAATATGCAGCATTGGGGTGAATCGAACTGAATTCATGTTTTAAAGGTGTCTGTAGCATACACAGGAAGCCTAAAGCTAATAACTTCCTATGTCAGTTATATACTTGAAGGTTGGATGGGCCAAAGTTATTGTAGGCAAAGTTCTAGCAAAAAGAATATTAATGAAATGTTGTGGAATAATACATTGGCTATACAACAGAATCTCCTGGCAGGATAACCCTATGACTCATCAGAATAACTAAAAATGGCTTGCAATACAGGAAAGCAAGGGGACTGTTGAAATAGAGGAATAATAGTGTTTA
>VXAV01000530.1:2610-14244 GCA_013399715.1 Alectura lathami | reverse complement strand
CAGTTATTTACAAACATGGAAAGTACCTCCGTGCTGATGAAGTAGAGCTGCTTGGTGTTTGTTCATTCTTTGTCTATGTCACAGCCAAATGTCAGCCAGCACACATCCTCAGGAGTAGGGTGGCATCATGTCCCCTTATGGATACTGTACGTGTTGCTGCTTTCTTCTTGGTCCTTAATGGAGAAGACAGAGATGCCACTCTACTGACAATTCCTCAACTCTTCCTACTTTTTTTTTTTTTTTGATTTTGGAGAGACAGAAATAGGGAACGTAAAATCATAGGATAATTCTAGCAGGATGTGACTGCTGGAAGTCCTCTGGTCCAATCCTCTGCTCAAAAACAGGACTGGCTTTGAAGTCACTCTGTGCTGCTCAGGGTATTGTTCAGTTAATGACAATACTACTTCAACTTAATTTTATCCTGATATATTTCTTTCCCCGATCATCTCATTTTCATTTACCAAATAAAATGAGGACCATGAAATCCTTTATATTATTTAGAATTTTCATTACTTCAATTTCTGTTAAGTAATTACTTTACACTTTTTATCTTCATTTATCCTGCCCAAATGAAATTACTACCAATTTCTGATTGTTGTATTCTGAAATCCAAAATGTGTTTCTCATTTACATTTCTGTAAGCACAATTAACTTCTTCACACAAATAGCTATGATGAATTTTTATTGAAATCTCACCTTTCAAAACTAGCCATCACCTAATTGAATATAAAAATAAATAAAGCAGTTTTACCAGCACAATGGACTGTCATACCCCATTTGTCAATTCCATACTTGTAGATACAGCTTTGCTCACTTGGACAAGATAAGTGTATGAAAACTCTGTGCATCTTTCGTAAGAACATACTATGAGGGCAGGCAGATTGGATATGACCATAAATCCTTCCACTGCAGTGTCCTGTCACTGACAGTAGCCAGTACAAGAAAAAGATTCTGGAAGAAAACATTAAAGAGCAAAGTAGTCATTCATGTTTACAGACAGGAGAAAGGTCTTTTGGAAAGTGCTGGGAAGTACCACTGTTTTTTATTTGGTAAGTATAGGCATTGTGAAATTTGTTGAGTAAGAAGGCATCAAAATCTAAAAGAAGCTGAAAGAAACAATTCTTTATTCATTTTGCAGTTGGATTGGCCAAGTTTGTCCTAACAGGGCAAAACCAAGTCTGAGTATGGATTGATCTAGCAAGTCCCACTCCCTTTCTGAAAAAGATCTCCCCCACTTGAGCCCTTCCTCAGTATACAGTGCCCTGTACCGCTCTGTACCGCTGCATAATGCTCAACCTGTTTCTTATATGGAAGGTACATTTTCTGAGCTTTCTGGTTTTTTTTTGTTTTGTTTTGTTTTGTTTTGTTTTTGTCCTTAGATTTATGGCTTCTATAAATTCACTCCACTTGAGTGGATTTTGAAACACAACTTTCAGCAGAAATAGTCAAGAACTGACTTCAGATTGGGATCTCACTGTAGTGCCACATGACTCTGGCATCAATGACATGAAATTAAATTTACAGCCAAAGTCTGCAAAGGGCTTAGTGCCTCCTTGCAGTTCCCTCCTTGGTAGCCCCTGGTGGTGTACATAAGGAGGTGCTTGCTACATTTTGTGGGTGCACCCACACTAGCTATTTATCACTCTGAAGAAGTTATTTTTTAAGCGCAAGTTTGTCTTTTTTNTTTTAACAGGCCAGTTTGTCTTTTTTTTTTTTTTTTTCTGTAAATGGAAAGATGCAGCACAGATGAGAGTAGGTAGAGGGGAAAGAACTTCCTCCAAAAGGAGGAAAGCACCTCTTCCCTGTGTCCTCCAGCACTTGCATTCTGCACAAGGGCATGATTCTGTTGGCAAACTCAAAGCAATCTGAGGTGGCTGTGCATCAATGCACTTTGCGTTGCCTGCTAGGTAGAGACAGGTTTTTTCAATATCTCTGAATGTATATATACCCTCCTCAAGAACCTACGTCAATTGCAGCTTAAGTCAATGAGATACACTGGTCCAGAATTACTAATAAATGAAGTTTTTTTCACAGTCATTCAAAAGAGTTCAAGAATGACTGGAGTGCACAATTTTTCTCAGCAATATTTTAATTAGCTGTTGCTTTATTTGCTATATAAATAGTTTACAATTATATACTTAAACAAATCCATTTTTTCCTGTCGCATGGACTTAGTGTCTCGTTCAAAAGCCAAGCCAACTAAAATGGCTACCTGCAGCTTTGTATGCCACAAGTGTACTTGCTTCTGAGGTAAAAAATAGTTAAACACCTTTGGTGTACAAGCAGATTAATGGCAAGTAAGTACTACTTAGTTTAGAAAAAAATATTCTGAAGTGACTAGAAAATTCTTAATTAGAGAGAGAAGCCAGCTTTTGTATGTCTTACAACATTTGCTTTTCATGGATTCTTTCCCAGTAGCTTGATTATAGATTTATGGGATAGTAAATGTCTTTGCTTTACATTCCAGAAACAGAAAGCTGATATAAAACAGAGATTAAGATATCAAAAGTAATTATTTCTACTTTTTTTTGCATAAGCAGAAATAGTCAAGAATTTAGTACGAATTGCAGCTGATTGCAGTAGAATTTTAGAGTATTTATTTTTTTTAATTGCTTTGAAGTCTAGAGATTTATAAGTGATACCTAGAGTGAGCCAGGGACTCTATCAATGTACTCTAATAAATTCACATTTATTAAGCTAACCCTCACTGACATTATTTAGTATCAGAGTTCTATTTGACTCAGGATAATTCTAAGAAGCAGCTAAACTTCTTTATGGAAGGGATAGCTGAAACGACAAGGCTCTTCAGCCAAAATAAGGCCATTACCAAATCACTAGCGTATGCCGAAAGGCTCAGCTGGGGTCTGAGTCTATCTGCAGTGCACAATGTGCTGCACGATGCAGATACCATGCTTTAAGCATCATAGCCATGCTAACATCCTTAAGCTGCCCTCAGTAGCTCAGAGTGAGCATGGGTATTGCTGGTCTTTGCTGTCTTGTATCATGAAGACATGCCTCTGGGGCAGAGGGATTAGAGTAATGCATCTGTGTATGAGAGTGTGAGAAATACTACAGGGAGACAAAGGGGAGAGAGAAAATCAGAAAAGCTGCCAGAAGCAGCAGCAAGAATGTGGCCCTGCGCTGAACCTCCCAGGGGATGGCTGGCAAAAGTGGCTCAGGATGGGGTGCAAACATTCGCTTGTCTGAGTGTAGGAAATGCCAGCCTGTGCATTTGCCATAAAAAAAGGAGGGAAGCAGGGATGTGCAATAAAGGTGGCTGTGTCCACCAACAATTCCTCATTACACACAACAAAGTGGCAAAATTTCCAACATTGTCAAATCAAATATTTGGAAACAGAAATGAGAGTGTGCCAACAAAGAGAATCTGTTCTGTTAGTTCAGCTTATGCTAGCTACATCCTGCTAGCTGCACTCTTGAGAATTGTGCCAGAGAAAATGTTTCCCTTTACTCCTGGCTGGACTTCTTATATTACTTAAATTTTTAGCTAGCTATCACAGTGGACTTGCCCACTTCACTTGTCCATTTTGACACCTGTTTTAGAAGGAATTAATTCAATGTTGGATGGTAAAACAAAACACGCATATCATGCTGATTGGATCAGTGCTCAGCCCTGTAACACTGTGGTTGTTCTATTAGTTAATCTTTTGTAAAACAAATTAATGTGCATGTGTTCCTCCTTCAGTGTGCAGTCTTTGATGTCATGCCTGTCTCCAGATGATGGTCTGGTAGTGTCATAGGAAGTTCTTAAGGAGTTGGATAAGATTCACTTGGAGGCCTAAGTAGCCAGAGCAAATAGGTTTGGGTTTGCTAGGGCTACAAGTGATGCCAGAGCTTTTCCAGATCTTTACATCCATATGGCCATGTTGAGTCCATCTCCTGAGGTGTGATGAGTGGTCAGAGGGAGAGCAATCTCTGACTGCCTTGTTCACCTGTGAAAAGAGCTGTCTCCACCAAAATGCTCACTCACCTCCACACAAATTGCTTTTGATCTTCATCAGCTGGCAGTTCAAAGGGCTCAGGACCAAAGAGAGACTCTGCATGTGGGGCTAGACACACATTTTAATGAATTATTGGTTGTTACTGGACATCTCCCCTTCACATGACCCAGCTGTTATACTGTCCAGAAGACCAGTGTCTCTTGCAGGAATTGCTTTTGGAAACAGATCTATAGTGCCTATCAGTTAGCAGCACTGTAAGACTCACATCTGCTAAAAAGAAAAGTTAAATCCTTCTCTCTGAAGAGCCACTTTTTGCTATTTGAAAGAGAAATAAAGGCAGTGTTGGCAGTGATGGCATGGGAAACCCGAATCTTTCCTCAAAATTGTGGCAAAGAGGGACGTCTTTCATTTCCTTCCCTCCAGACTCAACAATTTTGTTCAAGGAAGTGCTGCAGCCTCCAAGTCCTCAATTGCCTCGTTCCTTTTGCTAGCCTCAGAGAGAGATTTATCTCTTCTCCCATGGGAGGTAGGTGGCATTTGTCTCACTGACCATTAATTACCTGAAAATTAAAGACCAATAGTTTATCTTGGCTCACTGCAGCCAATGGAAAGAATGAGATGCCTGTAAGAGGGCAGCTCATGCTGCCTGTCTTAGACAATTATTGTAGAATAAGATGAATTGCCACTTCCTCATTGACTTCCCCAGAGAGAATTGAGGTGACAAGTTTAGATAAGACAGTTCTCCTTAAGATGGCAAAAATAAGGAGAAGAATCTTACCACACCAGAATCACAGCCTCCAGCAACCATATATTTTCTGAAAAATGTCTCTTCAGCTGTCTATGACATTATTTGTTTATTTTCCTCGCGTAAGTCAGATAATGTCAGAATCACTGATATCCTAGCTGTATGCTACTTCAGCAATGCAGGATGAGCATACAGTGGAATTTCATGATCAGCGTCTGGAACACAGTTTCATTTTCAAATCTTTTTTAGTACGACTTTTCTATAGCCTTCTGTGTAAGACTAGTATAGCAATTTAGAAGTATATGCTTTGAAAATCTGTTATTTTCTTTCAGTATTTCCCTCACAAATCTGTTATAACTCAAGTGTGCATGTGCATATGTACGTGTGTATAAAAATATACATGTGTAAAGAATAATTGATACGTGAATGAGTGCCTTCTGCAAATGCTTTGCCATGTTGCCAGTAGAAGTGATTACTGCCCATCTTGCGCAAGCAGTAATATAAGCTGGAACTGTAAATGTTAATGATTTCTCGCAATAAAAAGATTCGGATAGCAAAAGCTGTTTTTATTCCAATGGTCTTTATTAATAAGAACCTGCACACTTTTTGAGTTTGGGTGTTGTTGGAATGATTGAGAATGGAATAGAAATTTTACTGAGATATAAGGAACAGTTTTGTTTCTGAGTGGTTAGAAGCATAACCAGGAAGGGGAAAAGCTATTCCATGGAAAAGGCTGACTTGTTTTTCTGATGTCAAAATTGCCAGTAATTCCCCATTTCAAGATCTGCAATGTCAAAAGGGCAGAGCTTCCTAGAAGTGAATATCTAACAGCACAACTAATATGCATTGTTTTGCTTTTTGTGATGCCTGCCAAGTTTTCAACAATACTTGAATGGCCAAGCAGGTGTTTTAGATTAAGTGGGGCCAAGATAAGATTTGGAAATTCTATCACTTTCCTCAAATACCTTTATTATTATTATTATTATTATTATTATTATTATTATTATTATTATTATTATTTAGCATCCGCCCAAATGGATAAGTTGACTTCAGTGTATTTTTCTAGCATGAGATTTTCTGAGTGGCAACCACATATGATTTGGATTTGAGAAGCCGTCATGAACAACAAAAGATAGGTTGGAGAGAAATTCCCACTCCCATTTCCCCTGGGCAACACATGATATATTATTGAATACTTGTCCTTTCGATACAGGATTATAGTTAATTGTAATTAATCACCTTCCATCACCTTTGGGTAAGAACTATGTCAAGTCTGCAAAATTGTATCTTGTGAATATGCATTCAGGGACATTTTAAATGTTCATTATTGATCCAGGGGCCATTAAGAGCTAATCTTTACATATTTTGACACAATAATGGCTTGTGACGTCATTTTGCTCTCAGGATTTTTTTCATGATGGTTTGTGTTGTCCAGAAACTCCTCACAATATGGATTTTTACAGTATATTTTAAAAACTACCTTACAATTATTTCCTCTTCAACAAATGCACATGCCATAGGTTACATTTCTGGGGAAGGAAAGACAACAAACAAAACACACACATATTCCATAAGAGACTGAGAAGTCAGTGACTCATTTGGAATATTCTGCACAGGGATTAAAATTCCTCTGCTTTAAAGTATGTAAAACGGTGTCTCCTTCCAGCTACATAGATATGCACATAATAGATTAGTTTTCTTCTGTTTCAACTGTGACAGTTTGTACAGCATAGCACAGGAGCCCCCCCCATTACTAATGAACAGAAATAAATCTACACGCTATAGGAACTCTGAGAGAGATCCTATATTTAGGCTGTATACCACTTTCCACTACAAAGGACTCTTGTGACCTTTTTATGAGAAGCTATAATGCCTCCTTTGTATATTGTAGACTTTGACTTTTGGCAATGGAAAGAAACGCCTTTTCTGTGGAACTGGCTGACTTGCATGCTACTAATATTTCCTGCTTTCCTCCCAGTTGAGCTCCTCAAGAATGTATCGGCTTCTTGGGAAAACAATAACAACCTGAACAGCCGACCTAAAGCTGGGGTGATGCCACCAGTGATGCAGCATCAGCCATAGCTGCGCTGGGAACGCCTGGGAGCTGCCAGTGGGAAAGGAGCCAGGCTGCAGCCCTACCAGTTAACCACAGCACGCTTACCCTTCCCGTAGCCTGTCTTCCTTCCAGGAACTGCACACGGGCAGGCGTGCCTGCAGCTCCAAAGTGGGAAAAAGGATATACCTAACACTCCAGGTTATTCATTTTCATTAATTTTCCTCTGGTTTAGAACATCGTGTAATTGCCGATGGCAGTGATTAAAACCTAACATAAAAAAATTCAGGAGTCAGATGCTCAAATGTATAAAACTACAGCCATTAATTTATATGAAGGAGAAAATGACCCAAATTATTTACAGGCAGGCTTTGTCACTTGACTGAGTTATTTCATAACTCCAGAAAGAATATTATTTAAGACTAATGCCACAATAATCTTCAGTTAGTTTACTTGTACATAATGAACTAATAAAAGTATATGATTGCATGTGTATTCCTATATCTGAGTCATCTGCAAGCAGTGTTGATGATAACTGTACGGTGTGCTTACATACAGTTTCCTAGCCAACGAATTCGCTGTCTTTTACACATCGGAATTGGTGAAATCTAACAATAGTCTTGGGAGGTAGGCCAGTTTTGTTATCCTAAAATTACAGGTGAGGAAACAGGAGCACCAACAATTCCAGTGACTTGCACAGGGTCCAAGCCAGGAACAGGAGCCAGGAAGCAAACGTACCTTTGATTTAAGGTGGGTGTGCCTCCAACTGATTACAATTCGTGTTGCACTGCCTACGCCTGGGGTGCTTGGCTCCACTTTTTCTGATCCCGATTCTTTGGGGTTAAACCGCAAGACCATTCTTCAGCATTTGAATGATAAAGAACAGCAAGAGGAAGGATTTTCTGGCGGTTAGGGCACTAGCCAAAGCCTTTACATGACCTAGGTCCGACACTCTTCTGCAACACAGTTCCTGGCAGAAATCCTCACGAGGATATAGGTGCCTCAGCCAGGAGTGGGCCTAGGTGACAAACTTGCACTGAACCCTACGTACCTAAGCAGCACTGAAAATCCTTCTAGAAAAGCCTCCTATGCAAATGCCTATGGCTACTTATTTTTCAATCTGCCCAGAGTCACTGGAGAGATGATCTGCTTCCCCCCTTCTCCTGGGTTCCCCTGTCCCTCTGGATGCTGTGGCTCCTGTGTCACCCGTGTCTGTCAGTGCATGGAATATATGTTCAGTATGGGCACTGTGTAATTCCAGGCATAGCATGGTTTGAATGTCAGGCGGCAATTTGCTGGAAGGCAAAGATGTGTGTGTGAAGGGAAAAGGGAGAGACATTCCATTTGCTCGTTATTTTTTTAGTTGCTGAGGGAAGTGTTATTTGCTAATTAGCAGCACAGTTCTGTGCTGTATTTCACAAGTTCCCTGTATTTAAGTTCACGATAACTTCCTTGAATCACATCCTAACCCTTTACTACACATTAACCTCACACAGTGTGGTTCCTTCCTGTGCATTCCCTTGGTAAAGCAGATGAGTGGAAAATAAAACCAAACAACATTCTTCCCAAATTCACGTGAGATAAATTAGGTTCTTAACCCAAAAATTATGATGAAGTTTCACGTATAGGCATCATGGAAAATCTAACAAGAAGTTTGGATATATTCATTGTTCCAGTAAGACTTGATCCGCATCTGAATGGGAGCTTGGCTTTGGATCCCAGTTTGGTGTTCAAATCCATTAAGTTCCTGCAAATTTCAAATGAGCCCAGAATTGAATCTTTGGGTTTGACCCACCCTGAGCAGTAACAATAATTTCATACTTCAGGCTGCATTTCAATTCAGTATAAAAAAATGGAGCGTTTGTGACTTACAAAAAGGAAATTACGGTATGAAAGGGCACTGAAATTTGCCCATTGTCTTTACAGTTAAATAAACTTGAAAGAAATAGTCACAGATGTAAATATTCAAAACATGCATTCTCACAAAGAAATGACCCATTGTGAAAAAGTAGTCTCTACTGTTTGTAGCACTTTGATCTCCTCTGGTGCAAAGAGAAATTACTGGCTTATTTTCCTCTTTAAGAAGTAAAACAAAAAAAAAAAAATTACTGTTCCTGCTTTGATTTGAGATTTTGTCTGTTTGAGAATTTATTGTAAACTTTCATGCTAGTTATTCACATCTGAACATACTAAGATATTTATGACTTATACTGACCAATGGTCCTTTAAAAGCTTCTGTATGGTAAAGTAGTAGTAAAATTCCTCTGTCTCTGTGCAGGGTGGAATGAGTGGCAGAGTCTGGCTGTATTATGTGTAATGTCTCTGGTGTACAAAGTAACCAAATGGTAACTACAGACAGTTATCATATTGGATTTATGTAGGTATCTAAGATATAAATGCACCAGAACAGAGTTCTTTCAAAATAGGTGCTGAAGTCATGGAAGTAGATCCTGAATGTATTTTGCTGCTGGATGAATATAAACAGATAAAAACATCCATGCAAGGAAATTCTTTGGAAAGGACGAACCACAAATGTAAGGTGCTATAAGATGCTGAAACATGACTGTTTCAGCTTGCATATATATTTGCAATATAAAAATCCTCAGAGTACATAACAAGTGCCAGGCTTTTTTATTTTAGGACTTCAAAACATTTTATATAACATGTTTTGAACCGTAATTATAACCGTAAAAAATAACTGTAATTTCAGCAAACTCATAGTCAGAAAAAGGACACCATGAACTTTACACATAAATCATATTTCAAATGCACTTATTTGATAAGCTGTACATGCGTGTAGGTTCCACAGAGCTGCAATTGTTTGCGCTAGCCTCCGAGCCCAATGACTGAGTATTTCACTATCCTGCTTTTTATCACTTTGTGCTAATTATCACGTTGTGTTGCAACACGAAAGAGAAAAGACATACTGATACTGCGACCTTTGCTGAGGAAGTGTAGAAGCATAGTGCTGTGGAAAAACATTTATTGAGGAGGCCTAGGATGTTTTACAGATGTGCACTTAAAGGTGCACACCTTGGCAGACACATACTACTGGAGATGCTCTCTACCAAGGGGAGATTCAAACCACCCTGTGGTTTGGGGCTGGTGCTCATTGGCACATATATGGAGAGCAGGAGGGCTGAGCTGCCTGGGTTTTGTGGGGGCTGTTGAAGAACTGTTAGTGAGTCCTGAGCTCCCTTTGTCAATATTAATGCAAATGATTAAAAACTACAGCGTTTATTACTTTTGATTTCTCATTTATTTGGGGGTTGGAACTAGATGATCCGTAAGGTCAAATCTTGCCTTGAAGAACAAATAATGGTATGTGATTTCAAATACAGAAATCACGAGGTACACATTTAAGACATGAAGAACAACTGAAAACATCTTGCATTTAGCTGAACACAAAATTTTGAAATTTTTTTTTTCCCTAAATATTTGACATACACCAAGAAATTCCAAGTTGTTTTTTAGTGTAATACTAACAATATAATTTTTGTTAATGAGCTACTGCATATCATTCCCTCTTGGAGTTTATAATTCCTTTATATGGCAGATTATGACTGAAGAATACTCATTTTATTTCTCTGTCATATAGGTCTCATGGAAGCCATATATGCCATACAGTTAGGCCAGCTCTTGCAAGGGAATTTTTAAGATATATTCTGTGGCACTTAACTTTTTTTTTTTTTTCTGGGAGAATTTCATACAACACATCATAAGTTAATATAATAGATTAATTCCACATGTGCTAGGAGAGTTCTTGAAAATTTTGGGACCTTCTTCTGGAGACTCTGAAGCTGAGGTAGATGCCAGGAGAACAAATCAGAAGAGTGAGGGGAAAAAGACCAAATCCTTCTCTTCCTGAAGTGACTGGCCTTTGGCTGTCAAAGAGTTAGGCCCAGATGTGCAGACCTTCTCTATAATGACAGTTTTGCTAGTATTTAAGTGGAAACAACTACGACAATTAGATTTGACAGTGTGGCTGGCAAGAGATTGGAACGTTTGTGTTCCAGAGACCTCTGTGTGTCTAACTGATGTTCTGACTCAGAGGAGTATTTATAGAGTGATAAAGAGGCAGAGAGCAGAGAAAAATACTAAAGTGAAAATCATCTGTAATAACTCATAGAACTCCTAAGCCTTCTGTCTGTCCCCCAGCTTGGGAATCTTCCTTTGGAAAGCTGCTGCATCAGGTTGTGCACATGTCCAGCTATTTTTAGGTTTGCAGCAGGCTGTTTACTGGGGATTTAAAGTCTGGCAATCCAGATACTCTAGACACAGTTGGAATGCTCTCGCTCACACACTCATGCCTCTCTGCAGGTTACACTTGGAATTAAAACTGCGATGTGGCTCTGTCATTCAAACTTTACTGTGTCTGGCATGGGCTATCAAAAAAAACATGATGAAACAGAGCACTATGGTTTTAATTTAAACCACTTATGCCAAATATTAATGGATAACTTATTAGCTAGTGGGCAAGTAAAGGGTTTTAGTTCAGTCAGTAATCAAGATTTTGTTTTGTTTTGTTTTTGATTTTATAACGTCTCTTCCTTTTAAAATAATATTTCAGCCATTCATATTCCATATTTAGCAAGCTCTTCATGAAAACTGGTATTCCCTCCCTCCTCAAGCATGGATTTCAGTAAATTTCTCATTCTCCATTACATGTAATATTATACGTATCTGCATGACCAGTTCAGATGAACAGACAAGATCAGCATAACAAGACATCTTAAGTTCTGAAGTACTTCGCACCATTAGAGATTTACTACCTTTCAAAAATAATTATATCCAGTGATTTTGAAGTTCCTTTAACAAAAAAGTGCAAGTTAATGTAATATTAACTAACTAAAGAAAACTTACAGTGTTTTTTTTTT
>VXAV01000529.1:27388-50765 GCA_013399715.1 Alectura lathami | reverse complement strand
TTTGATTTTTTTTTTTTTTTTTTTTTAGATTTCTCTTAATCTATCTTTGAAAGAGTTCATGAAAACTGCTTAAAAAAGCAGGTAAGAGTGGCACTAGCAGGCCACAAGCATAAATAATGAAACAATACAGGTGAAGGAAGCTGCTCTTCAATAACGTAAAGGATTGCTGACTGATGTTTCCTATGTTTCCCGGAACTTTTACCAGAAAAATACTGTGATGAGCTGAACTAGATACTGAAATCCCTTCAACAACAAAGAAGGACTGGGGCTGGAGTGAAGATAAAACAGCCAAAGCTCAACAAGACTATGTAAGGGACAGTGCTATGCTTGCAAGAGCACTGCAGCTGTGACTGCCCTGACAGAGGTGCCCCCTCCCTCAGCTCCAGGGAGAACTACCACCAGGTGTCAGCCAAATGTACTTTGGGGGCACCACAAACCTAAGAGCTGGATGAAGCCAGCCATCAGAGAGTTCACAAATAGATCCATGGAATCTGAAAACTACAGTCCAAGTAAAAAGCAAAAGATTATGTATTATGGATCAGCCTAGAAAACCTATTAATCTTTCTCAGCTTTATGTGTAATGCTGTACCAAGTCTCAAATACGGCTCATTTTTCATTTTGTAGCATTTCATGACACCTGTGAAACCTCAGTTTTGAGGGAGGGAAAGAGAACCACATTTTATACTGCATGCAGTCCATTAGAAGTATTTTCAGCTGAGAAACACAGAAGTGAATGTCAGAACACAACAGATCAAGCAGTATCTTGGGTGTCACAAAACTAGCACCTACCTTCCAGTATGTTCACCTTGAAATTAGAGCTTTTTTTTTTTTTTTAATTCCACTATCAGACAGGTGTTCACACTAAACAGCGGTAAACAACAAGCAAATCTGAGCAGAACACACTGCCATCATACTGGGTTTGATTTCAAAATCCATTTGCAGAGTTTCTGTCAGAGGAAGAAACTGTCCACTGATAAAAAGACACAATAATGACCAGAGGCAAAAGGTTTGGGGCTATTCTTTTTGTTTTGGATTTTGTGCCTGTATACCTGGTTTTGTTTGTTTTAAACTGCTTACTCTTGAGTTCCAAACAGATACATTCAACTTCCTAGGGTTTTAGGTCTTCCAGTAAACAAACAAAATCTTCAACTTAAAACATAATGCATCGTCTGTATCTCAAAGGGCTAACTTTAAAGCTGAACAGACAGAAAGAGAAAGTTTTGTTTAAATTTACACCATCAGTAAGTCTCTCAAATATCTAGATAAACCAATTTTAAGATTAAAAACCTGCATCTTTCTACTGGGGGAGCGATCTTGATCACCTTTTTTTTGAGAGCCAATGGCTGTGGCATACACCTCGCTCATTTCAAAGGGACTGTTTAGCAATTGGATCGCCCTGTAAACAAGCAGCTCTAGCAGCTGCCAAGTATCTCATTGTGGAACTCAAAGAAACATTGTGTTTTCCAAAAAAGTACCACCTGTGTTCCTCTTCATCAGGCAAGAAAAAAAAATCATTTGATTAGTTCTACAGAAAAAGATGATCAAGAACTAGCAGTCACATTTAAAAAGCAACTACAACCACCTTGCCCTCTGACAATATGCCTTTTGCTCACTACTTCCTGCATTTAATCCAGTAGCCTGTAGCTGAAAAGAAACTTTACAAAAATCCACCCGTTTCTAATTCAAAATAAAACTGCACTACTTCCAACAGTACACTAGAAGTGTCGTTTTCAGTATCAGCACTGTTACGTCCCGCTGGATGAACAAAGCCCTTTTCTAGGCATAGATAATAACCAATTATGCTAAAGCTGAGTCTTGACCAGCTCTGATAAGTAACTGCACAGTCTCAATTACAGGGTCTGAAATAAAGGACTTTTTTTTTGCCCCGGATCAGAAGTAATTGCTACATAGCTTACTACAACATCTCCAAATGAAGTTTTGAGACCAGAAATGGATACATCGTCCCTAAAACAAAATTTATGCTCTCTGATCCTCTCAGTTTCCCTACGAACAGATGTTACTAAATCAAATTATTTCATATTCTGTTTGACAATTAATTTTATGTGTGCCTGTATTAGGCCAGACCACGGGTCCTGACGCCCAGAATGCCGGCCCTGAAATAGCAAACAGCAGATGCCTAGAGAAGAGAAATAGCAACACGTGTCAGTATTTCTTCAGAGTATCATCGTGACCTTGAGGGTCATGATAGCTGTTGAAAGCCAGAGCCAGAAGCAGCATCTGTGTTTAACCATCCAAGAGCTAAAATTGCAGGTGATCTTTTTAGAAAGGTGCCTGTAGTACAACAGATCTCTTGGTGACAGAACTTCAATCTGCTTCTTCACAGAATAAATTAGTGGAGAATTGCAAAATGGAAAGAGATCAAGGATCATTCTGTGAAACAGCACAGCTGGCTTGCACTGTGCAGTCCCAGCAGAGACCTTAATAGAAGAACCTCCAGTACATATTATTTCCAGAATACTTCATGGCATAATGGAAATGGATTCTGTATTATTTTTGTGTTAGCACATGGAAGAGATACTTGCATGAGGATTCACAAATAGACTGAACTTCAGTAACGATGTGAGAAGTAAGACTTCACA
This sequence comes from Alectura lathami, assembly GCA_013399715.1. Lineage (NCBI taxonomy): Eukaryota > Metazoa > Chordata > Aves > Galliformes > Megapodiidae > Alectura > Alectura lathami. The sequence goes on along the minus strand of VXAV01000529.1, from coordinate 48,165 downwards.
GCCTCTTAACGGAGAAAGCATTGAACCCAGTGGGGGGAAAAAAAAGACCAAAAAGGGTAAGAATTATGAATGAGAAATTAATTTCAGTTCAGAAAACAAACAAACAAACAAACAAAAGTATCTAGAGAAGAAAAACTGTGGAAAAAAACAACCTCCCAATAGCTACAAGCATCTCACTTGAAATGACCTCCCTCTCAAACCTGAGGGAGGCAGAAGGAAGCACTTAGGAATGTACAACTACCAACTCTGGTTTACGTGGGTATCTATGAGGGTATTTTCTCTAGCATTTCGGAAGGCTATTAAAATATACAAAAAGAGGGTCAAAACAGCCTGGATTAGGTTCCACAGATTACATCTCTGTTGTGCGATACGCTAAGAAAATTACTAAGTCAACTCAGCTGTCTGAACCTGCGTTAATCCCAGGTATCTGGAAGATGCTGTTGAAAGGCGTAACACCCTAGCAAGAGCAGGGTCATAATGCAGTACCCGCTTCTGATACAAGGTTACTGCACCAGAACTCCTGTTTTCTTAAAATACTAAATTTAAACAAAAATCTTCATAGTCTGCAGAACACATTAAATGCTAAATTAAAGTCAACAAATGAAGTATGAAGAGCAATATGTGTCAGCCAAGAAGTGTTCAACAACTAGAACATTGTATTTTTTTTTTAAATCAGTAAATTATGCTCCCCTGAGCATACAGTCCTGTAATTATTTTTTAAAAAATTAAGCAGAAATACTGTCACTGGTTCCATCATCAAAAAGCTTTATCTAACATCCAGTGAAACAACTGGATCATTACATGAAATCTTTGTTCCACGTGAATTTATTCATCATGTCCTGCCATTGCAAGTAACCCTAATGGATGCTCATGACTTTCTAAACAGTTCAGGCCCTCCACAGGCAGTTCTGTAAGCCATCCTCTGTGATGTTCACATCTTCTTCAGAAGTACATTAAACAACAACAAAAAGGAATCAATCAAAAAACTCCTCCCCGGCTAGCTAGGTTATAAAACGGCACTTCTCCCCTGGTTAAAATCTTATTTTAAGGAGTAATTACCAGTAGCACTGTAGATTATCATTTCTCCTAGGTTGTGCCAGTATATCTTTTTCTGGAGCCAAAACCCTTTGCAGTTCCTAGGCTCCTTGGCTTGTTAGAGGTGGCAGCTGCTTCACTCATTCAGACAGTGACAATGAAAACATGCCTCATTTCACAGAGCTGCACAAGGTTTCAAAGGAATTATGCTGTTGCTTCCCCGAGGGTATCCGTTACCTGATGGGACTGACATAACCCAGCAGCTCCAGCCACCAACCAACCACCCCAGTGTTCTTGCAAGCCACTTAGATCCTCAGTGGCCTGAAAAATCAATTTGCTTTTAAGAGGAGCTCTTTAGTTCTCTTGGTATCATCTATGACTTCTTCAATTGCATCAAAATTATCAACACATCGACTGGATTTCCAGCCCTCGATAATTACCTCTCCCATTCCCCGAGATTCTAGGGCAAGAGCTTGAAACTCATGATTCATCTCATCCACAGATCGAACCTGTAGGAAGAAAAACAGAAAAGTGATCTGCTACGCAGTCCAATGCATTTTCAGAAGTTTGTAACACTCCACATTGTTAACAACTGAGCGCGCACAAGATTTGCTACTCAGTCTAGGTTGTGCTGAGTTTAGATTTTGTGAATGGACGCATTCGTTAATTACCAATGTAATGAACCATGCTAATATAGCTCCATGCAAGAAATTCCATGGAAGAACTTAAAACTTACAAACGTCAAATACCCACAAATGGCAATCACTCACCACGGAAACAATGGCCAAGCTTGTATTTGCAATAAGCCCCAACAAGGTGAAACTGAAGAATCAAACGTGTACTTCAGAAAGGAGAGGGCTGGCTGCACACCATGCCACTGGGTACACTTAGCAGCGGAGACAAGCCCCCAAGTCACAAAAGCTCCTGGTGGTAACGTGTTGCTAGCACATTGCAGTAACTGACTGCGTTATCACCAGTCCTCTCGCCTTCTGCCAGGAAACAACACTCTTGGGGGGAGCTGCTGGTTTCAGCGGTTTGTTTTTTACTTGTTTGTTTTAATATGTAAGTTACATTACAAAAGCAAGATTAATTACCTGTCAATAGATGTTTTACTCTCAAAACTCGACTCCTAAAATACTGTTATTGCCCCATAATCATAGTACGCCATTAAGTTTGAGGCTGAGTGGCTGTAATTTTGAGGAAGAAAGTTCACAGGTCAAGGAAGAAATATTCCTTCAGGAATAATATTTTAGTTCAGATGGATTTTGAGGTCAATTGAAAACAATTTCGATGAGAGTTAATTTAGTTTCACAGTGATTTATGAAAGAAAAATCAGCACCTTGACCTTTTTTCCAGGGATGCTGACATTTAAGTCAATTAGGTTGATTTTACCCATTTAAACACTGAAATCAGATTGACATGCATCTTTAAAAAAGCTAAACACATTTTTCAAATGAATTAAAAAAATTAGATTATTTGTAATCTATGTGAAACAAGCTCTTACTTCATTCAGTTCAAAGGGATAATCAAATTTTTGTGCAGGCACATGGAAAAATTAGCTGCAGAAGAACATGAATTTTTCAGAAAGAAGAACTAAAAATTTAAGTTTTAAAGTACTTCTGAATTTGGGTATTACAGTCTGTGAAAACAAAATTTCTTCTACAGATGGCTGAGAGATCTGAATATCTTACCACAAGCCACTCCTCGAAATGAAGGCAGGCACTCTAGTTTCAATTACAACTCAACAGTGCGTCAGAGACTTGTCTCAAAACATGTGGCTACTGCCTAAGTACCTCTGAACAAAATCTGTAGTCAATGCTTGCCAAACTGCATTTACCATAAATGCTACCCAAATAATCATTGCTCAATTTTTTAAAAAAAAACAAGCTTGAAAGTTGTCTTTTTTGTCAAAGACCTAGCAGCAAATATCTACTTTCCCACAACTTCACAAACTTCAAAGATGTGCACAAACACAATCTCCAAGAAGACAATCCAAGAACCAAGGTAACAGCACAGCTAATTCTTTTTCTCCTGAGTTTCAAGTCAACTCTAAGAAACTGAAGGTTTCTGAAACTATAAATAATCTTGAGCACACTGGACTTTCATTCTGCTCGATAGCTCCTTTCTTACAAGCATGAAATTTCAGTGTTATCTACTGTTACCAGAAGCAAGAAAAATAATAGTCCTATTACTGCAGCAAAGAGGGTCTCCATTGCGTTTTCCATCAAAGAGAGCAGCCCACAAAATACCCTCCCGTATCATGAATACAGGTTTCACAGATTAGCTTACAGCGTGGAGAAAATACAGGCAGCCCTGGTACCTTCAGAAGAGCTGCTTTCTTCAGGATTACCCCGACCTCTACAGCGCCACACGAATACAGCCAGAACATGAACTGGCAGCCCAGCTAGATGCACCATGGTCACAGGCACATCCTCTCCCCAAATGAGAAGTGCTGGCTAGAACCATCCATGTTGCCAGCAAGTTTTAATCACGTTCTCTAATTCAATGCCAACGTTCACCCAATTCACATGCTTCAGAAATACGTATTTTTAACAGACCCGCTACCAGTACAAGCTGGGGGATGCAAGGATGGAGCAGAGCCCTGCAGAAAGGAACTTGGGGGTACCAGTGGGTGACAAGCTGGACATGAGCCAGCAGTGTGCCCTCGCAGCCCAGAAAGCCAACCCCATCCAGGTCAGCATCCACAGAAGCGTGGCCAGCAGGGCAAGGGAGGTGATCCTGCCCCTCTGCTCTGAGCTGGTGAGACCCCACCTGGAGTGCTGCGTCCAGATGGGGAGACCTCAGTGCAGGAGGGACATGGAGCTGTTGGAGCACATCCAGAGGAGGGCCACAAAAATGATCCAAGGGATGGAACACCTGCCCTGTGAGGGCAGGCTGAGAGAGTTGGGGCTGTTTCGTCTGGAGAAGAGAAGGCTCCGGGGAGACCTGATGGCCTTTCAGTATCTAAAGTGGCCTTTCAGTATCTAAAGATATTGAAAGCTACAAGACAGAAGGGGACAGACTCTTTAGCAGGGTCTGTTGTGATAGGACATGGGGAAATGGCTTCAAATTGAGAGAGGGGAGATTTAGCCTGGATGAAAGGAGAAAGCTTTTTACAATAAAAGTGGTGAAGCACTGGCACAGGTTGTCCAGAGAGGTGGTGGATGCCCCATCCGAGGATTCATTCAAGGTCAGGCTGGACAGGGCTCTGAGCAACCTGATCCAGCTGTAGGTGTCCCTGTTCACTGCAGGGGAGTTGGACTAGGTGGCCTTTAAACGTCCCTTCCAACTCAAATGATTCTGTGATTCTCTATTATCAAATATTGTAGTTTAGGGTTGTATACAGAATTTTCTATTACAGAATATTTTGCCAAATTTCCTAAAGTTTCCTTGTTCTGGTTTTGAGACCAGCTGATCATGTATCCAGATAGCAAAAGCTCTTCAGCAGCTGAATAAGCAGCTACCAGAATCACAGTCAGTAACAGAAGATTGTATGTAGCTTTGTTACTAACTACTAAATACTCTGTGTACCACTTTAATAAGGCATTTGTCTGATTAAAACGGCCTTTTGCTAGATGTATCTTCTTATACATCTGAGACATCAAAGAAACAGAAACTCACTTCCTACCAAGCTGCCTAAAGAAAGCTTTTGTTCCCAAGGTACAAACATCTACAGGTAGGGTCTGTTTTGAAAACAAGTAACATTTTTTTTAGCAACATGTGTGTCAGTAATGTAACTGCAGACTTAACTAAATACCCCAAAATGCCCTTTTCAGGGCAAGTCAGAAAAGGGTGAGGTGAGCACAACAGCCGACACTTGTATACACAGCTGTAACCCAACTAGGTGCTTGCCTGCTTTTCTTTCTTGCCAACAGGACCACCTGTAATCTGTAACCGTGCTCACTGGAGAAAGAAATTTCCTACATTCTCATGAACAGGAGATTAAAAAAAAAAGTGTATATACATTATACTGGATGACATTTCACAGGACACGGCCAAGGCTGGCAATTACAGACCTATCTCCCAGTCCTCTACCAACAGCCCACACACAGCTGGTCTGACTGGACACCGCCTCCCATGAAGAGCTGCAGAGGAAAACGGAGTACATCTGATCGGTGCTGACTGGTGGCTACACTGGCCTGGTGAGATTCAGAAGCCCTGGGTTCTGTTCCTGGCTGTGAAACATGCTCTAGGAAACATGCAACAGCACTCATTCCCCACAAACAACTCTGCAGCCATGTAAGGAACTTATCTCTTCCTTGCACAGGCGTTCACGCCTTTTTACACCCAACAAGTTTCAGTTTTGCTCAGTGGGTCAAAACTGCCTGGTACAAGTTTCCCTAAACTCCTTTCAGGTGTCCTCAAGCTCAGGACTTCAGCGCCTACAGCCAAACACAGGCACAACTATGGGCCTCAAAACTTTCTAACAATGTGGCTGTGAAACCAGAATTTGTAACTATTAGTAACAGCTACTGCTTGCTCTGTTTGCAATGATGCATTTAGTGTGTATGCCTACATACACTAAAATAACTTTTAGCAGATTGCTCAATGAAGTCTTTCAATTGTGTAAGAAATTACCCACTCAAAAGTTTCTAAGGGAGGGACAAAACAAGCAGTCAGGGATGATGGATATTACAGAGTTTTGTAAAATACAAATCTAAAGAAAAGACAGTGGCAAAAAAGTTGATGCATAACTCTACCCAACAGCTTACACAAGGAAAAAGATCCCATAAAAACTTGTGCAATCACTTTTTGTGAACAGGAAATTTCTTTTATTAGAACAATATTTGTTCATAATTTAGAAGCTTATTTTATTATTTAAATGAGCTACAAGGAAAGGCAATTCTTCAAAACAGGGGCTGACTGAACTCGTAGACCAACTGAAGAACTTTCACACAAAAAAAATTTACAGGCTTAATCTTCAACTGGAAACAGCTTAGGTGTAATGCCAGCTAGTTTGGTGAGCCTCTCAGCCTTGCCCCCGCTGCACTGTTAGACGTGCCCATGTTATTCTGCATCTCCAGCTCCACTGCTCCTGCAGAAACATTCCACAAACAAAAAGGGAAGCCACTAAACACATTCAGAAGTTCGAAAACGAAGCTGTGAAACTAAATTTGCATTGCAGTTGTCTAAACATGCCTATTATTTAATTGGTGCTGATTACTTAATACATGCACGTTACAAATGTACTTTTTCTACTTTTAAATACCTGCAGTTTTCTTCTTATGCTAGTCAAGTAGCATCACCTTTCCATAACACAGCCGTAAGTGCTACAAGTAATGCAACTGGAATGACAGGGAACTCAGACATTCCCAACCACCAGTTTTTTATTCTATCCTGCAAAGCTTTGTCAGTGAGCATTAACACTACACAGCTGCCTCTCCTAGAAGTGTGACATTACACTGCTACACTGTTACTTTAGACACCAGCCTTCCTTATCTCATCATCAGCTTTTATTTAAAAAAAAAAAAAGTTAAAACATTAAATATATATGCTACAGAAAAATTAAAATTTGCCTTTTCTGAAAATGAAAACCGGACAAAATTATCTACACACAAGTAGGAACCAGGGACAATTTATACAATATATAACTCTGTATTTTATTAATTGCTACTACTTCTTTCTAACAAGGAGTCAATAAGTTTTCATTACGTGTTAATAATTCATAAAGAATCAGAACAATTAAAGTGTACAGGCCTAGAACCAATTCCATAAAATTAACCTTCTACACTGTAATAAAGAATTTTTTTTTTGATGTGTTTTCTTATGTTAGCAAACGGAACAGTAAACATAACAGATGCAAAAGAATCAGAAACAGGAAAAAAAAAACTGAAAAATAACAACCAACCTGCCCCAACAGAAAAAAGAAAAAAACAAAACAAAACAAAACAGATCTTGTTCATTTCTCCACCAAGTGAGAGGAAAATAAGAAGAAACCAGTGAAGACAAGGAGTCTGACTTCTCGTACTGTGGTTACGTGGTAAGGTTTTGGTAGCAGGGGGGCTGCAGGGGTGGCCTGCTCCCGCAGGGGCTCTCCATGGTGGATCCCATGAGCACCACGTGGAGCAGATCTCCACACACATCCCGTGGAGGAGCCCACAGTGCAGCAGGGGGATGTGGCCTGAAGGAGGATGCAGCCCATGGAGAGCCCCCGCAGGTGCAGGCCCAGGCTGCAGCTGGAGCAGACGGTGGAGCAGGAGGCCTGGGGGAACTGCTGCCCGTGGGGCCTGGTGGTACAGAGCCCTGTCAGAGCAGGGCTGGGAAAGCTGCAACTTGTGGGCAGCCCACACAGGATCAGCTGGGGAAGGATGGCACCTGTGGGAGGGATCCCACATGGAGGAGGGGCAGAGAGGGGCCATGGAGGAGCGGCAGAGACCACAAGTCCAGGACTGACTGCAGCCCCACTCCTCTGTTCTGCACTGCTTGGGGGTAGGAGGTAGGAGAAGGTGGGTGGTGGTTTTAGTTTCTCACTGCTATAGCCTGTCAGCAGTAGGCAATTAACGACACTAATCTCCCTTTGCTAAGTCTGTTCTGCATGTTACTGCATTTGGTGAGCGACCTCCCTGCCCTTACCTCAACCACAAGTCACCTTTCATCACATTTTTTTTCCCTGTTCTTTTGGGGAAGGGGATTGAGAGAGCAGCACGGTAGAGCACAGTGCTCCATCAGTGTGAAACCACCACAATTTCTCCAAGTGGGTGCTGAAGCCAGAGATGAAGAAATGGGACTGCCTAGCTCTTAGGCAGTGAGCTGAATCACACCCAGTACCAAGAAATTCAGGAATTCTAAGACTTCTCACTCCACTATGGCATTTATGGATACCCACTTGTTGGAAGGATAGCTGCTGGTAGAACACACAACTTCTCTGCATCACCAACACAAAATACTAGTGAAAAAAACCCCCAAAGTTTCAAATTTATGCCAGTCAGCTTCAAAAATCCACCTTGATTCTTCAAGGCATTACACTGCTTGTAACCTCAAGGACAGAGGAGCAGGTTATGCAGAGAACACTAAGGCATGTTTGTTCCAATGCTTTTTAAGAGAGTGATGACAGGGAAGAGCACGTTTTCTACTTTATCTGTCTACACCAGAGGAATGGACAGTGAAAGAAACTGCTGTTATCAATTTTTTCAGCTGTTTTCTAAGGATGTTCTCTTTGGACAACACGCATATTGAAATTTGTGATAGATTTCTACAATCGCCTAAAAGCTGAAAAAACAGATAGCTATTAAAAAAAACCTACAAAGAGTCTACTTCTGACTCAGTACGCCTCACTTCTAATTCAGAGCAGCGGCCTAGCCTTGGACATTAATATCTCATCAAACGTTGGCCAGCACAGTCCTTCAAAGGAAGTAAAAAAAAGTCTGAAATACTGATAACAGTTAAGCAACTGGAAATAAAATAGGCTACTTGAAAATCCAGTGAAAGTAATAAGAGGTTTGTAACAAATTATTTCAAAGATTGGTATTAATAATCTGTGTAACGACAGATTTAAAGCCAAATTCTTCAACCTTTTCACTTACCAAGCCAAAAATTTAAGTACACGTATATAAAGGTAGCTATCAGCACACAAACAGCAGAACTTAAAGAGTGGAGGGAAGCAGTAACTGTGGAATAATAATAATAAAAAAAAAAAAGACAAACCATCTAACAAAACCGTGTATTACAAAAAATTCTGGATTACTGTCTAACAAAATAGAGGAGATCTTATCTGGAATTCCTAAGTCTAAATCCCAGGTTATGCACTGCTGCCTGAAATAAAATATTCCCCCCACCCATTTACTTGTCTGCTCTCATCCTGTTTCTCTTCACATACTAACCCACCACTCGGCTTTGCTCCCTGTGAATTCCAATCTCCACCGCTCTCACTAAAGTGAAGAAACTTTCCCAAAAGTCCTCTGCAACCTCCACAAAGATACGTGTGCACCCTGATCACCCTGGCTTTGGCGTCAAGTACCAAAGCCTTGCAGTTCACAAAACTGAGGTTTTTGAGGTAGCACCTCCGTGCAGTAATGCAGTTACACGTCTGCATACGCTCTGGTTTTATTCACATGAAGACAGAAAGCTAACTACATTGTACAGCAGCAAATAAGAACGTAGATTAAGCAAAATAATTAACACTGACTCAAATATAAAATATTTTTTATTTCCTCACACCTTGAATAACAGAAGATATTGAATTGGAAAGTATGAAGCAATGCAAGCACAAAAAGCCTGAATGACTACAGGCAGCCATCCCGGATATCCACGCACAACTTCCCAGGAATGCCCCAAACAAGTTTTAACTTAGGAACAGAAGTCCACAACACACAGCAATCAGGATTACAATCAGGCCTCAGTCATCAGCCCACCCAGGAGGAGCACATGAGAACAAAATGCAAAACTCCATCAGCAACAGCAGCAGTCAGATCAGGTCTGCGGATCCCACCGCGTCAGGCTCCAAGGTGCACGAACACGCGCCCGCTGCTCCCAGCCCTGGCTGCCCACATGACCTCCGGAAGCAGCAGCACCATTCCAATTTACACTCCTGGCAGTAGCTCCTCGCAGGCTTGAACTGATTCCACACACAACCACTGCTGCAGAAGGTTAAGTAATCCACACATAAATCCAAGATAATGTGGAGATGACTGCGTGCCGTTTGTTCTGCTGCAGTATCAAAGTCTCACTAGAATTATTACTGAACAAACAATAAAGCATAAAGGGCTCTACTTCAAAGAGCTCTCAGTCTAAGCGTAAGACAAATTACAGGCTGATACAACGAGGAACTTACTTGATAACATAAGAATAAAGTAGCTATCAAGACAATGAACAATGCGCAAGTGCTGGGTATTTGAGGGCACCAGGGCAGGCAAAAGGCTCAGACTAACTCAAGGAGCATGTCAGAGAGCACAAAGCAGCATGCTCGTGAATGTACTTAGAGTAAAGATGCAACCAACACCGCAGTCCACAGAGGAGGTGCCAGCTGAGACAGTGTGCAGCATGTGGGGACAGGTCAAGCACCTCAGCACAAACTGCCAGCTGTGATTCCAAGGGTGAAAAGGGCATGAAGGAGGCAGGTGCAGCAGGGCAGCAAACACGAATGCAAGGGGTCATTCAGGAAAAGTCCCTGAAGAACATGAGATACATGGGATTGTTTGTACGAGTCAGAAGATGACTGCCATTACCCTCCGTACAGTCACAGAATATCCTGAATGGGAAGGGACCCAACAAAGATCGTCGAATCCAACTCCTGCTGCCACCCAGAACCACTCAAATACCAAATCATATGTCCAAGGGCATTGTCCAAACACTTCTTGAAAGCTTGGTGCCACGGCCACCGCCCTGTGGAGCCTGTTCCAGCACCCGCCCCACCATGCCCTTAGTGAAGAACCTTTCCTGAACACCCTAGCTGAGCCTCCCCAGGCAGTTCCATGCTGCCAGGTCCCTGTCCTGACAGTTACAGTTTCTATTCTGTGTACTACATGCTCAAAACTGCTAAAAATACAAATCAGATGTCTGCAAAATTCAATGCTGTAGTTTTCCTTTCTCTAGCTAAGGAAATACATCGCAAATTCTCAGTGCTTCTTTCTGTTAAATTACATGGAAACACCTTACAGCATGCCGTGAAATACCCCATTTTAGCTATTTTAAATGAAAGAGATAGGAACAACAGTTACCTCTGTCCCGCTATTAAAGTTTCAAGGCTGCTGCCAGAACTGTGGCAGTCACAAGCAGGCAATATATTGATGCCTCAAGTATGCAGGGTGCAAGACATCTTTTTTTTTCAGTGCACAAGAAGTCAACATTAAAATTCACCCAAAAAAAAAAAAAAACAACACTTGTAACAAAGTTATTACTGATTTCTGTTTCTGCAGTTAACAGATTCTACCGATCTCCAGAGCAACTTCAGACTGATGCAAACTTGACTGGGAGAAGGAAGCATCGATCAGCCAACACAGAACTGGAGCTTTTAACGCAACAGTACTTACGTGCTGCATAGTTGCTCAGCACTCAAAAAGTCTTAAATCTCTTTTCATGAAAGCTTTTTGAGAAAAAAAAAAAAAAAAAAAGATACTTGAAAAAAATGAATCTATTTTTAAACTTAAATAAAAGTTGCAAAGTTAGGAAACCAAAAGATACGGTCTGCAAGCTCACTTAGATTTCCAGGGATGGTTTTAAGTGGATTCTATAAATGAATGAAGAAATGATTCAGGAAACATGACTCCCACTCTAAGGCCAGGAAACAGATTATGTTGTTCCCAGACTGAACGATGAGATGATGTTCATTGTTCCAAGGGATGTCTACATGACTGTGAAGTCTCATATGGGAAAATTATTTCCCAATTCCCATTGCACAAACAAACATGCATATCTTATTTGAACAATAAAAGCAACTGAATTGTTTAAAATCAAGACGAAGTTGTTGCTAGGAATTCTCCATTTTATCCTGGAGGCAACAACGCTAAACATTTGCACATTTTACTAGTTTAATAACATCCTTGCATTTTCTTGTGGCTAAATTAATTCTAACAGATCTCCATGGAAGTCATACTGAACACCTGTAAACACTATATATAGATTCTTCTCCTCCATAGCACAAAAATGCTAAAACCACCAAAAAACAGCACTTTCCACTCTCCCTCTCCCCCAAGGATTTTCTTTGCGTCAGCAGCTGTTCACAAAACTTCTCCATAATCTCTGTAAATTCTACCAGAAATGAATTACAGCAACTGAAGCTGTCGAAGAAGACAATTTATGTTCTTTTGTCTGTAGCACCACTATCCTTAAGAAGCTTCAAGAAGGCTGCTACAATTACAGCATTTCTTGGGCATTCTTTGGCTTATTAATTCTTGCTTCTTCAGGATCTGACAAAGAGGCTCTGGCAGACCTAGTTACAGGACAGTTCTTACATTTTTCCCTCCACTAGGGGAAGAGAGAGCAGAAATAGCTCACCTCATATTCAAATTCATAACTCAGTGGAGTCAAGTTTATGAACTGTTTATAAACCTTTGCTGTGAGGGATGGCAGTAGACAGAGAAAAAGACAGAACATGGACAGTACCTCCAGGCTGTACCTCTTTGCCTCAGAGTGTGGCAAGAACATTTGACAGCCAAGAAAATATATCCTTCCCAAACCTTCACCTTCATAAACCCAAGTATTACTGATTGACTGCTGATCACTCAGCCTACCCATCCTGGACGATTCCTCACACAGCGCCAATGTGAATTAACGATGGGCGGGCACTAACCTACTAACCTATCTGCAGCCCCATGGGGATGTTAAGGAAAGGACGATGCCACAGTGGGTAGTGGCCTTCCTCTGATGCGGTGCTATCAAAGAGCCTGAAGTGCTCTTTTGGTCTTGAGGGAGAGGAAAAAAAGTCAAAAACCCAAGTGAGATAGTACTTAGATTATTATCCTTTTTAACTACTTCCACTTCAAAGCAGAGATGAACGCAACCCAGCAACGGGTCCAGATTAGAAGTTCACGCTTGCACCCTGCTACTCAGACACACGCCCTTTTGTTTCCATGCAAAGGACAACCATGGTGGTCGCCTGACTCAAGTTCCAGGTTTGAGTCTGTCATCTCGTATCAAGGAGCTGTGCCTGCATTACCTTTCAGCTACCTGAACATCCGAAGATGTTGGGGGATCACCTCTCATGCAAGTGCTTCTCCAGCCTCTGTCCTCCCTTCTGATGCCAGTTATTCTGCACAGCCCTCCTCTGTAAAACCAAGCAGTTCAAATATTCCCAAGCCAAGTTTCTGCCATTTAGTAACTCCTGCCTACCACTTTAATTTTCTGTCGCTACCGCTGAAGCGACCTTAAAAAAGAACAGAATGTAAATGTTAACAACATCACACATTTATGTGACTGTTACTCTGAAATGTTCCATCAGCCAATTATGTCAGGTTCCAGTCAGGGTGGCTGGTTACTTTAAGCACTGTGTCAAACAAAAACACACAGCAAGATTTTTCCATCTCAGCAGAAAGTTGAATTCCAGTCACCTGAGGTGCAACCGAATTTCCTTGCTCTTCTCCTGCTGTGTGGCACCTGAAGTTCTTCCATCACAGTCTTTGTGATCTCTGAATCAGCATACCTTATGCCTCAGTACTGCCACGGAGTTCCAGGATAACGCACTTCATCCTTCCTTGTGCTGTCAATGGCCTCTACAGCTCACACATGTGAACTGCTTCCCTGCAGCTGACACTTCATTGGTAATTACCATCCTCCACTGCTCCCTAACCCCTGACAAGGGACACTGACCAGTATCTAAAGAGCAAAAATTAAATATCCTACTACACAAATAAGTACCTTCACTAAGGATGTTGTCTTGCCTCATGTTTAATAAGATGTTCAGCTCTTTTGCAGACATTTCAGATGTCTTTTATGAGACCAAAATAACATTTCTCTAATCTTCCCAGGAATTAGTTTCTTGGAGTTAATCAAGCAAATTTATTAACTTATTATTCTGACTTAGAATGGATTACTCCACTTCCTCCAGCTAATCTGAAGATTCTTTAAAATCCATCAGTGATCGCAACCAAGTTGACGCTCCTCCTGAAAACAAACCACACAACTATATCGACTCACTTCTATGCACCCCTCAGTCAGACAGAACTCAAGTACCTTCTGGTACAGAAAACAAGGCTTTTCCTCATCCTGTATTTATGTTCCTCCTTAGGCCTGAGGCTTATGTCAATCTCTTGCCAGAAGATTAGCAGGGTTTCACAAGATAATCACGTAATGTTCATGTATTGGAAATAATAATTATTTGTACTTGAAAATTCCCTGCTGAATGTGCTAGCTTCCATTTTGCATTTTACTTTCTATACAGTTCAAGTTCCTACTGCAATTTAAAAAAATGGTTCAGTCTTGCTATTTATATCTAAAATGCAATTTTAGAATTGTTTTGCCAGTCTCATTCTGTGACTTTACCACAATGTGCTAAAAAATTCTGACAAATCCACAGTTTTAAGATATGGTTAGATAACGTATGTTGAATCAGATTTCACTATCTTCATTTTTACTTCTTACTTAGAACTTTTATTTATCTACCTATATTTATTTCTGTTAATGTTCTTCGCTGTCTCTCTCCAAATGCATAAAAATTTTTTGTCTTATATTCACTTATAGAGACCTTGTCTACCCAACACTTAGAGCTAACAGTGACTAGTTGGGTTCCTACCACAATCCGCATAAATTGAAGTTTTAGAGAACACATTGATCAAGTACTTCTAAACTCAAGAGTTATCTTCATTAAAAAAAATGCACAGAAGATACAGTAACTTCTGTCTCAGCAAAACTCCCCAACAGCACTGGTACAGAGAACACTCAGATCACAGAACTGAAATGGAGGAGTCTCCTGACCTGTACGTGATTTCTGATAGTTCATATTTCGAGGGAAGAATTGGAACTGTGAAAAATGGCAGAACATAGAGGCAGCACTGATCACAGCAAGTTGGAAGATACAATTTTCACACAGCAAAATAAGAGTAGTTTCCCCATCACCAAATCTTTATAATGCATAAACTACTGAAATGCTGCAGAAAAAAAAAAAAAGCAACAGTAGTTGCCCTGCACTCCTCACCTGAGTTACCACACTAGGTTCATGACATCTACCTGCTGGAGGAACACAGCAGTATTTTGCTGGACCAACCGATTGCTGGACCAGGCTGATTAAGGTGTGGCTCTGATTGCCACTGGTGACAGAAAGCAGGTGGCAGAAAAATGTGAAAATCAGCACAGCTGCCTGCATAAGAGAATGCTGGCAAGAAAAAAAGACACCACCATTTTCACACATTCAACTATGGCCAAGCACAATACTGCAGAAATTTGTATTTACAGAACTGCACTATAGTTTCCGTATGAGTGCAATACAGAAGGTGATACAGCATAAAGCTGGATGTCAGGGCGAAAGACTTTGCTATATCCATCGATGTAAGAAGAAGAAAAAAATGGAATAGTAAAACCAGAAAAAAAAAAGTCACAAGAAATTCAAGAATGAGAAAGGAAACAAAACAAAACAAAACAAATATTCCTGCTTTTAAGAAGCAGATTTGGTTTCTTTACATGTGCTCCTGTACTCGCTACATTTTTGGAACACATCGCTTAACTTACTGGTCTTGGGAAGGTAGAAAAAGTTCCCTGGAGCCCTAAGGGTGGGACATACAAGAGAGAATAACACCATTCCTATCTGAAATTTAAAAGCAAGTTCTTAGAGAAAAATGAGGAAGCTGTATCAATTAAACACTCGGGGGTAAAAGCTTAGAGCTGGATGTTTTTTCGACTAGGTTACTGTCTGCAACATGAGTAAATTTAGATCTACACTTCACCATTCTATTTCACCTTAACCAGATTTTTTTACCTGCAACTATAACAAGTAAGGTTGTGTGCAAAATCCATCTTACCTCTTTTTTAGTCCCTTTTCAAACTGGAACACCATCAATTCAAACCTAACGACTGACAGTCTTCTGATGAAAACCAGGTACTCACAGAAATACAAACGCAGTAAATGAAAGGTTCAAACTGAGCATTCTGAAGTTACTTTATGCAGTTTGCTTTACAACTGCTTTAGCAAAACAAAGGCTCTATTTTAGACTTTGGATTACTACCGGCTTCAAAAAAGAAGCTTCACTCACACTTGGCTTTCCCATAGATGTGGATTCACACAAAACTCAACTGCTTTGATGACAAACAAAGCTACCTACCCAACGCCCTACATGAACGCTATCTCCTGTGGGCCAGCGGGGCTTCCTGCAGCAGCCACCCAGCTGCTCCCCAGCCTGTCTCTGGGAGAAAAATCCAGCTGCGGCACCATCCCCGGACACTGGCAGCACCGGACACTGCAGCTGCAGAGATGCTGTGAGGAGTGTTCCCACCTGCACTGGGCACTGACACTGCTCCCACCACTGCTCCAGCTGGGCCAACCCCTGTTCCAACCCCACTGGCTTCCTGACCAAGGCTCCCATGCATGCTCCCTCTGGTCTCCTGCCAGGCCACTTCATTCATGCCTAGGACACATGGAATGCTCATTCCACATAGAAACCTGGAAGAAAAAGTCTCGATAACATAAAAGGCTTTCCCACGGATCTTAAAACATGCAGTTCTTATAATTTGGTTTAAAAAAAAAATCCAAGCTTTATAATAACAATATTCATTGTCAAACTGCTTATTGATTTAAATTTTATATTTTAAACACAATTATCAAAATAGGCCCTAAAGATAACACACCAATGATTTTTTATTTATTACAATATATTCATAGGGTAGAACTCCATGCATTGTAAACGCTTGCCTGCATATTTTCTAACTAAAAACAATCACAATATGATTTCAGATCACAATGGCAGCAGTTTCTTTTACGTTATTACTCAGCACGATGCGAAGAACCACTAACTCTCATACTGCTATGTCTGACCATATACATCTGTAGACTATGAAATGAAGTAGCACAGAAAACTAACTTCTCTAGCTGAACTACATCTCAATCTTGCACATCAGCTCCAGTTTTCATTACCGATTTGGAATGCTATGTTTGATCCTAACAAAAGAATGGTCACAAAGCTTCCCTAACACATATGCTAATGCATTTTTGGCTTTTCATGAAACAAAGATTTCAGGCTCAGTTTAAAATGAAGTTTGCCAACTCATTTTTGAAGCATTTAACTCTTGGCCTGAAACAATTATAGATGACAACAATAAAAATTTCTCTCCAATACTGAAAAAGGCTCTGCAGGTAAAAAGCACCTATCCCCAGACACATGACAACCTCTACGCATATTTGTATCTACTGTAACTGATGCAGTACCAACCTTTCAGCAGCTGCATGGTCTTGAGGAACGTCTAAGTCAATAGGCCTACAAATATAAAACCCCACATCTCCTCTACAGTCTTTAACTAGGTACTTTTTGTGGGAGAAAAAAAAAAAAAAAAAAGTTGAGTTACTTCCATTTTCAAGTTCAAGCAACGTCTTGGTTTTCGTGTTAAACGAATGTGAAGTCCAACAATGAAAACTGAGAGATATGGGAAGATGCTTAATCAAAGGAGGACATCTGGATCAGAAGATACAGACAAAAGGAACCAGAGCCCTCTGCCCCCTCTACATATTTCTGCACTTTCAATCTGCTCTTCTCACTACCGCATGTCCAATCATTAAGGGAATGTATGCATGTGTAAGACATGATGTTTGTTTATAAACAACCACGTAACATTAAATCACCAACTACTTTGTTACTCACTGCAACAGTACAGAGGTATCAGCTTCATTGCCAGAAGTTCCCACCATCAGTTCTACAACTTGGCACTACACTGGTCATTCCAGTACCCATCCGAGTTTAAGCAATATGTATCACAGTGGATACAGACAACAAGATACTGCGAAAAATGAATCAGATCAGTAACATTTGCTACTTTCAGCTCAAACGACACAAAGCCATCTCCAGTGAGTCCGGCTTTGTAATTAAACTATACGCATGTGTAAGACCTGGAACTGAACACTCCAACCCAGCTTTTCCAAGTTCACTTACCCACTGAAGAAATTTCGGAACAAGTTCTCTACAAAACTTCAAACCACACACACACAGCAGAAAATGCATACAACTAGTTCAATGCACGAGTCTCCAAACCCTCCTCAGAATAAGGTGGCTGACAACTAAGAGCAACGCTCAAGAACACGGGCCTGACACAACCCTGACTTCCCGCAGGGTTCACACGCAGAGCTCTGTAGCAAAAAGACAACCAGGCCCACCCCCTGCAACTGCGCGTGGCTACCATCTCAATGAAGCAAGAGGTAACCTACCTTAAAGCTGCAGACAAATTAAAAACAACACAAATTACAACATCAGGTTACTTGGATCATTGCACAAATATGTGCTGTGAAAACCTGCCTGCTAAAAAGGCTGCAGATGTGCTACCAGCACAGCCTGTACAGCACAGCAACAACCACCACTCAAGTCTAGTTTGGGACTTCTGTGTAAAAATAGACGTAGAAATTTGAAGTATGGATTTCTAGAAATACTTTTGCTACATTTCAGGAGTTTTACACTTTTTTCCCCAGCTCCTAAGATGGTCATCACAACCTCTTCGGGCACATTTCCTCTGCACACCTACAACTGCTCTTAAATATGCATGTTTAGGGGGAAAAAAAAAAAAAAAACGAACTGTTAACCAATAATGACACAGAGCCTTTAAAGATATTTCTAGAGATAACACCTGGTCTTGATTTGTAAGCTGAACATTTCACATACCAGCTTGGAAAGCACTTGCCTGTTAATCTAAGAGGCACAGCAGGTATTCTGACTGGGATTTAAACCAAACCTTGCTATAAAGCCTCAGTGCTCAAGCCATTACTACAAAATGAATTGTCTACAACTTGTCTGAAATCGTGCTGAAGCAGCTAGAACCGAACACATTTTCGCATTCTGATGCCATTTAAAACTCTCTGCTACCAAACGATGTTGAAGTGCCTGACTTCGTTCTGAGAAGCACTACACAGCCACTATTTGTTGTTACAGGGGGAGAAAACCAGCTTTTAAACGCAAGACTTCTTGTGCCTCTTCTGAGGCAAGGGCCTGGGCACTGGCTTCTTGACAGCGCTGGAATGGCTGCATTGTGTGGGATAATCAAGACAACAGCTATGCTATGGGTGGGGAAAATGCACAGCAGATTAAGTAAGCCTCTTCAACTAAATTCACTACAGAGAACAGAAAGAAGATGATCTGTACAACTCTGACTACCTATGACAGATAAAATGGAAAGTATTTATAAAGCACGACTACTCTACAGCTTAGTGAAGTTTTCCTTCTAGATTTTCTACGAGAGACTTTTAAAGTAAAATACAATGCAGTAACGCTTCTTTCACAGGAGAGCCCAACAAAGAACATTCAAGAGAATTTAGGGTTCTTCTTCCTGCAATGCGCAGTGTTTTGGTGTTTCCCTTTAAAAACAAAAATCCACAATCAAAAAAACGTTATGAGAATACATAAGCAGGAATTTAAACAATCTGCTGGGTCACTTGCCTCTGTGTATAAAAACTCGGCCTAATAATTTGGGGGTTTTAGAAACCACTGTGCAAAGAAAAAAATGAAGTTATAAAGGAGAAAGCTTTCACAGGATTTTACACAAGCAGATCGTTCAATGCACACACACACACCATTCAATCAATCAATCAATAAAAAAACTAAAAATGAACCAGAAAATGCTGCTGAAAATCAGATCCAGCCCACAGCATTCAACAAGCTGATGCCCTGCTGATGTGCTTGCCCCAAACATCTGCAGTATCTTGCCCAATGAGAACACCATAAGGAAACTCTCTGGAGAGCAAACTGTGTGCAAAACATGTGCACAGCGCTTCCAGCGTGCACTACAACCCTGTGTAATGTTTAATGTGTGCTGTCAGCACAACACAGGCAAGTCCAACTTTTTCAGCCAACTGCTTCTTGCACGCTTAACTCAGCCACACATCAGATACCATCGTAACAAACTCAGCATTGTGCCAATACCCCACACACTGGACAAAAATATTAAGTAGTAGGGTGATACCACCAAAAAAAAAAAAAAGCTGTTATGTCCAATTAGCACTAAAAAAAAAAGCCCTATTCAAATAACATATACTTCCCTACATGCAGTATCCACTTATTAACTGCAGAATGTGCATTATCAAGCAGTTTCTCACATGCATTTGCCTACTAACCATTCTGCTGGGCCAAATCCCAAATTTTGAACTCTCCGAACACTTCAGAAAACTGTCAGGTGATTTAGTGCCATTTCTACACGCACAACCCAAAGCACACCACTAAATTATCATTTCCCTTTTTACTCTGGCCTCCTTCTCCCACTAAGTTAACATATTTATGCTCGTATTGGCACAAACTGAGTCGTAGAGCAGAGAGCTAGAAAATAATTCTCTCAGCTTCTCAGCAAAACTGCATGCGTTGGCAACATTTTATACGCAGATACAGCTAAATATAACAAAACACCAAGTTTTATATATGAAAATGGTAATGTGAGGTAGTAAATATACACAGAAGACGTTCATGTCCCACATATCTGAAGATACACACCATCAACTCCCGGCAAGTAAAAAAGCCTCACCTCTCAGTTGAGAGGCGACAAAGAGAATAAAAGAAAAGCTAAAAGAAATCTTTAAGTGCTTTGTCCGTATGTGACTTGCAACTGACAATTAGGTGACACAAAAAGTTTCACTAATTTTCATTTGCAACGACCCATACAGCTCACAGACTGCTACACCACGCAGAAAAAGCATCCGAAAACCAGCTGGTAAAGCCCTCTGTACCACGCCGAGTGCAAGAACACGGTAGGTGTTCTGGTGTTCGGCTGCCCTGCTCTCCAGAGCAAGCCAGGAGCACACAAAGCGTCCCGAGCACATTAATTTTCTCCCAAGGAGCTGGAGTCCGAGGTTATGAAATGCACGGCACAGAACAATGCCAGAAATCTTGGCACAATGACTGCCAAGGAGGAGAAAAACCGAGCCGCTCGCCTCGGCGCGATCCCCTCGCACAGCCGCCCGTCTTGCTCAAGTTCTTGTTATTGTGTGTCTGCGCCGACAGGTTCCACGAAAAATTAAAACCGAGCAACACTCGGCCGTGCGGCATCACCTACCAAATCCGCCCGGCCCCCCCGCTCCGCCCTCAGAACGCAGACATCGGCCCCCCAGCGCCTTACAAAAGCCCCAAGTTCTCACGGCTTCACTCGCACCGGAACAAAGCCTGCTTCGCCCCGCTTCCGCCCGCGGCTCCCGCAGC
>VXAV01000529.1:0-26487 GCA_013399715.1 Alectura lathami | reverse complement strand
GGTCTCCGCGGGCCCGGCTCCGAGCGCGGCCCGCGGGGCAGGCCGCGTTGTTTTCGGGGTGAACAGGAGCGCGTTCGCGGGAGTTAGCGATCGGCTGGTGCCCCGGGATTCCGTTATTTTCTCCCCTTGAGAGAGTGAAATCTGCGATCTCAAATACAGTTGTGGATAAATACGTTACCGTGTGTTAGTAAACGCTGCTAGCGGTTTTGTTAGCCGCGCGGAGTTCCAGCTTAAATTCTGCTCTTGTAGTATTTCTCCTCCTGAAGAAAGAGCGGGAGCTCAGCCTGTCGGCGTCACCGTGAAATTTTGTGAGGAAATGCGCTAATTTGCCACCTACCCGGGTCACACAGGAGCCTGGCTGGAGAAAACCCCGTTGTGGGAAATGGTGCCCAGGTGCCATCCCCAGGGACAGAGGTTGCTTGGGGGGAAAAACTGTTCTCAATGTTTGTAGCTGTGATTAAAACCGTAACAGTTTGCAGTTCCCGATGTTTTCCCAATGAATGAAAATAACGTCTTCAGCTTAACACTAAGTAGCCAGACACCTGCTGCTGCTCCGGTGGCTAATCCCCGTGATCCCCAGTGTCCTGTCCCACTGCCACCTTTGTCTCCAGAGCTGCAAAGCCAGTTCCCTTGCTCGCTTGCGGAGAGAAGGCCTCCAAGTCGCAGCCTCCAAGTCACAACATTTGCTGCAGGCAGGCAGGCTAGGGCTGAAGAAAACCCTGGTAATGATCTTGCTGTCCCAAACAGCTAGAGCAGCTGGTCTGTGTCATGCCAGCTCTACAGCTCAGACCCTTCTGGGGGCCCAGTTTGTCCTGGGTAATTCTAATCAGCATCAAACTGAGCTTGTCTGAAGCGTTAAGTGTATCGTACGCATCAATGTGTACGATAAGCACAAGCTTGAAGGACTTCTACATCACTCTGCTCCTCAGTACTGGAAACGCTGATCAAGAAGCAGAAAAATGTTTAAGTGCAATCAGTTCAGGATTTGATCTGAGAACTAGGATTACTTTGTTTTTTTTATGAAGTATTTTTCTAAAAAAATTCCATAACCGCGCCTCACATTTTAATAATATCACTGAAGTTTTGGCTCGCACTAAAAAAGTTCAAGAAAAGTAATTCTCTTTTCCCTTCTGAGTGGAAACTTTAAAATTACTTAATATTTTACATACTTCTTTGTATTGCTCTACTACAAAATGCTTGTCTTAGCTATTTCTTTTTTTGTTAAGGAGGTGTTAACAGCTGACTGGGCTCTGCTTACACTCCAGTTGTTTCTCATAAACTCCACTAACAGTCTTGCTTTATTTTTTTTCTGTGAATAAGCACCCTCAATGAAAAATAGCAACCAAATGTACTGCCTACAGCTTAGAAAAGTAGCCAAGGATATGGAAAATTGGGATGATGCCGCCTTCTTCCACCGTTTTCCTGTGCGACCTTGGGTAAGTCACTTAATCGGGGCGCACTCCCTTGAAAATGAAAGCTGCAGTCCTAACCACCCCCACTCAACTTGTGTTTAATCCTAAAGATGTCTACATTTTCTAATCCCACAAACTTCAGGACCTAAAACTCTCCACGTGAACAAAATTTCTCTTGCTTTGCCAGGAGGTCCTCATCCTCCGGCAGTTCTGACATACCTTGCTGTTAGAACCAAATTAATTTAAACTGAGGTATTTCTGCATGGAAATTAAACAACTTGATGTGGAAGACCTTCTCAAAACATCCCCAGAAAAGACGTAAGTCCCTGCGAAAAGCTGCGCTCCTTTAAACCAGTGTGAACCCCCCCTACACTTCCAGGACTAGAGAGCACTCTGATTTGATTCCTTCGCAGGTCTGACTTCCTTACAGAGTCCTGAAAATCAGCAGGCCCTCTGCTGCAGCTGGGTCATTGTGCAGGGGACTCCAGAACCTTCACCTCAGACCTGCTTGCTGGCCCTGCTGTCTAACTACCAGCCTGCTGCCTGAGAGGAGAGGTCATAAAAGGGTGACCCTTGCTCAGCCTCTGAAATAAGAGCTGCAGATCTGAAGCGATTAGAGCTATCTGTCTTCAGAGCCTGGAGTGGCAGGACATACCCCGAGCACATCCCTTGTTACCTGCATCTCCATGAGAAATGCTGACCTAGATGTATGCCCTCTGCGTTCACAGGAGCAGAGCCTGTTCTGAAGTTACTAATTTTCCCACACACTGCATAGTACATCTGGCAAGTACTGCACAGTTCTGGATTCCCTTTTGTCACAGACATGCAATTTATTAATTGGAAAAAAAAAAAAAAAAAAAAAAGAAAAAAGAATTCTGTAATACTGCATTCACAAGGCTCACTGCTAAATGCGTTGCTGTAGGAATCCGTTGGTATTTCATGTTTCAGTGACTATGACACTTAGGGGTGTGTGCTGAGATAAGAGCCGTAGCCCCGTGGCCCCTGCGGCCCCTTTGGCCAGCCTCTCCCTGGGGCCTGGGGGAGCTGTGCTTACAGGTTGCAGACCTCACACAGAGGGACTTCCCACCCACACATCCTTTTGCATCACCTTTGCTGTACAAACACAGGCTGTCCTTTTCATAGCCATTCACTGCCCTAACTCAGGGTTGCTTCATTAACCCGGTCATTAACGAAGATCCCACTGCAGAATCTCATTGCACTGATGCAGTTGCCTTAATTCCTGAAAGCTTCAGAGCCTCCTGCTGTCTCAGTCCTCTCTCTCCTGACATAGAAACATTTGGCCCAATGCATGCAACTGCCTGATTTTAATGGTGAAAGCCACACATTTTTGAGCTTTGTTCCACATATGTGAGGGGAAGAACTCTTCCAAGTTACCTTAGCATCCTTCAGATTTCTCATTTAACAGCAAAACAACTGGCACAGAAAGGCCTTCCTTTAGTATGATTCCTGTAGACCATCTGACAGCAGTCACGCTATCAGTGTGCTGAAAGACCGTTCTGCTATATTACTCAAAATTGTTCCATTTGTTTCCTGTCGGTGCAACCACAAATTTCTTCAAGGAAGATCATCAATTTTTTTTTTTTTTTTTGACTAGCTAGCAACTGGCATAACGTACTAAGCTAGTACAAATGAGAATGCGTCGACTTAGAACCAACAGAAAATTCTCAGCTGAATTTTTGCCACTAATCCCATTTTTGGACGTTCTCATTACCACACTGTTTCAAAATGTAGGGAGGCTGACTTGCCATTCAGTCAGATGGTCATCGCCTCTGTAAATATTATCTGCTTTCCAAAGAAGCTGTTCTGCCAGAGGTTGAAAGGAAAGGCGTGAAAGGAGGTATGGGTGAATCGAGTGCACAGC
This sequence comes from Alectura lathami, assembly GCA_013399715.1. Lineage (NCBI taxonomy): Eukaryota > Metazoa > Chordata > Aves > Galliformes > Megapodiidae > Alectura > Alectura lathami. The sequence goes on along the minus strand of VXAV01000529.1, from coordinate 23,193 downwards.
CCTACAGTACATGTCTTGGTGACCTTGTTACAAGAAAAAAGTATCTCCTGTGGAAGCGCCTTGCCAAGTCTGTGCTAGAATTGCCAGGAAGATGTCAGGTGAGAACACTTGTTTCACCAGTAAGACGGCTTTTGTCTCTGAGTCATTCAGCTCCTCCTAACTGGCTGAGGTATAAACAAGGCTCATAAACATACCTCAGAGTCACAACAACCAGAGACGGAGGATGTAACAGAACAAGAATGACTAATGACATCACTTCACCTACATGAATGTGAAAGGCTGTGGAGTGGCAAAGTCAGAGATAACGCCAGCTGTTTTTCAGATCCATATTCACCGCATTCACAACAGTGTCTGTCAGTCCTTATCTCAAGAAAAAAGATGGTTGCCTCAACAGAAGTGTGTTTTTCTTTCCATTGGAGAAATAAGTTCCAGAAACTCTTCATGCTGAATGCATACTGTGGCATTTACAACCGAGGATGACATATTATACTCAGTACAAAGAATAAAACCTCAAAGATAAGCATTAAATTGATTCTCACTCATTTCATCTATTAAGTGGTAATGAGTAAACACTCATAATTTCTGACAGAAGGGAAAGAAGTTCAAAGAATTATCGCAAGCAATGAAGTAATCACAGGAGCTCTTGAAGAAAAGGCAGTATTTTGTTTTGTGCAATTAGATGAGGAAGAAGATAGCTCAGCCATATCAAAACAAGAGATAGTGGGAAGAACTTTTTTTTCTCTCCTAATGAAAACCATTCTAAGAATCCTAAAAGCACATCCATAAATTATAATTATGCCGCATAAAGTTTCACCAACTTGAGTTAAATGGTCTAGAAATTTGCTGAATGTTTACAGATTAGGAGCCATAATACAGAGGATAAACTAGAACAAAGATCTGCAACAGTACTTTGTGCTTCTGTTGCTTCTCTCTTCCCAGGTTCATCAACACCCCTTGCACCTATTGCTGTGTCCATTACTGATCCTCGTAACCAGGTATTGCCGGTCGGGATCTAAATAAGCAGCTCTGCACCAAGTGGACTTTGGTTAAGGTAGCGGACATCTGTACTCATCCTTGCTCTTGTGGTGTAATATTTTTTGGTTTTTATATTATCTTTAACAGTACCTGAAGCTCCCCAGAATTTCCTGTTCTAACCGTGTAAAGAAGGCTGACCACAAGCAACAAAATACGTCCACATGACTGAGCACATCATCTGCATATCAAAATGCAGCACAGGCATATTGACTCAGAGCTGGTAAAGGCAACCCTTCTGGATTGCCATTTTGGCATGAAGGCATACCCACTGCCCCCCAGGCAAAGAAAGCAAATACATGTTCTATGGCAAATGTGCCTTCAGAGCAACAAGGCATAGCGCGGTGAATCCACAATACCAGAGAGAGATTCAGGAAGGAAAATACTAGCTTGCTTCCTGAGCATAAACAAAATGCTTGAGCTCCATAATACTGAAAAGTAGGTGTCAAAGCTATGCATGCATTGCATAAAGTATTGCGTAAATAATGACAGTGTGCTCATGCATCTGTGGGCTTACCTTTGTGTCTGCAGGTTTTACAGACTTTCGAAGTACCTCTTCTGTTTCCAATGCATTCCTCTTCCTAGGCAGTTACTTAAACACAGAGCAAAACAAACCAAAACCAAACCATCAAGATGACAGAATGTATTTTCTGATACTCCAAAATTCAAGTTCTGCTTTGGAATCAGCTCTCCCTCTCTTGCAGTACAGGACCCCTGTCTTCAGCTAATCTCCTATCTGGGCCCAACAGCCGTTCCTGCACCCACACCCCCCAGCACAGGGGTGGGAGCCCAAGGGCGAGGCTGTGTCTGTAGCAGAAAATGGAAAAGGCAGGGCGAGAAGAAAGAGCAGCACTTTGTTTTTCTGTGGGAGCTGCTGGGGGAAGAACCCACTGCCCACCCAACTATACCTTTGCTGTTCTGTAACACTGGGGGCAAAGAGCTTTGCAAGTGGGAAGCAGAGCTTAGCTGTTCAAAGTGGCATAATTATTTCCCTTTCCCCTGGCACAGGAAAAGCAGGCACCAGCACACACCCCATAGCCTGAGGCTTGCTTTGCCTACTGGCTTCAGCTGGCTCCAGACAGAAATCGAGTTCAGCTGGAAAACTTCTTTCTTCCCTCCTGACACATCCTGTTAGTGGACTGCAAAACAGGAATTTTGTGTGTACAAATAGGAGTCCCTTTCTACTCATTTTGGCTAAGGGCTAAAAACTGGAAGACAGCATCTGTAGATTTACCCAACTGCATCCAAGAGAACAGTATTACTTCGGAGGAATTTGTGGACATCATCATTATGTCATAAATTTATCAGCTGACTGCATCACTGACAAGGGCAATAAGAAGCTATAATCTGGGACCAGAAAGAATCCTGCAAGCCTTTATGCACAGTCCTTTTCTTCACACAATCTCAAATGAAAACACCAAATGGAATTATAACCTGGTAGGATTCTTTTCCCCTCTCCCACACACACTTCCACTGTAAGGCCCAAGATAAGATGTGCAATTCATTTCATCCTTTTATTCATATCTATTTATAACTGTAACCACAGCTACAGATGGGAGTAATTACAATCTTAGCACATAACTATCTTCCCAAGATCATTAGTTTTTGTATGGGTAACACTGTACATGATGAAACATTAACTGCAAAATGCATTTGTTACAACTTCGTAAAGCATCTGTCAGAGATACAGAGGAGTATCATAACCTATCTGACTTTTCCAGACAAACCTTTTTTTTTTTTTCTTTCCCGCTTGACATTTGGCAGATTCAAAGTGAGGTTACAATGAAATAGGCTGTTAAAATTAAACCCTTGTCCTGGCTCTTTGAGAAGCTAGGCAGTAACAGGCATGGAGACAGGATGAGCCCCTTTGTCCCTGACTAAGCCTGTCCTAGGAGATCAGCTCCTCAGTGCTCCGGGTATGGCCTGGGGCCCGTGGTACCTCTGTGCCTGCTCTGCACCTGAAATGTTTTGAGCCTGTGGGGGCAAAGTCTGCCCTTGTGCTGGGCCTGGCTGTGCTGAAGCACATCCCACCCCAGTGCTGGGGAAGAGCCGTGAAAGACAGATCTGCCCCGCGTATTGCTGGCAGTAAGCTGATGCAGGGATAAACCTCCCCATCCCCACCCTGCGCTTACACTGTGACCAAAGGGAGCAGGCACAAAGTGCAGGGGTTGCACTGAGTGCAGGAATGGTCTTTATACGGGTGTAAATCACGGGGCTGTAATTCATTTAACAACCTGCACTTCAACCGGTCGTCTGGCCTGTCTTCTACCGGCCAGTATAGCCCTGAATGTCACTTACGATACCAGATTTCATTTTTAAAAATAGGCATCAGTTTTTGTAATGTCTTAATGCTTTGAGTTATACACGTTCAGTCACTATGTCCTCTTTTAATCTGAGAAAAGCTGGCAAGATCTGACCAGTAATGTTATGCTATTTTTAAAAATAATCATACAGGTGACACAGTTGTATTACAGAGTGGCACTAGCATAGCATAGCATATATTCACTATGCTAGTGAATATAAAGTTATAGATTAAACTGTAAGCAGGTGTAAAAGTTTGTTTAAAAAAATAATAAACCATTTAGTATAGTGAAAGTACAATTATACATCTATTCATAATGGTAGGAATGCATTTCAGTGATTAACTGAAATCTAACAATTAAACAAAATTTTGGAGTTGAAAATATAGTCATGTTTTAATTCTATTTTTTTTTAATCTTGCTTAGTAGAAAGTTTTCAATGAAAAATTATTTGTATTCTGTATTTAAAATGACAGCAATCATTTGACAGTGATTCTGTAAAACAGACTTCATGTAGGACAAGTTAATCTAATCTTAAATTAAACTTAATCAGTAACAAAAAAAAAAATTTCCAAAATTTAAAAGGAATTCTTAGGAGTACAAACAGATGCAGAGATTATAAAGGCAAATCTAAAGCAATGCTAAGACAAGAAAAAGAAAATGGGACAAGTTTGGAACACTCAGTGTGTAATGTATATAGATATATAAAATCAGGAAATATGGATGTGAACAGGAATGAAGGAAAAAAAATAATATTTCCTTAGTGGGTGGAAGAAAATAGAGCAACAGCACTTGGTACAGTAACTGCAGTGCCAAAGTGGGGAATCCTGGAGGCACCATCAGTCTAAGTCTGTTGCTTTTTTATATTTGTTTTGTTTTGTTTTGTCTTGAGGGAGTCACCACTCACACTCTCCTGTTGCCCATGGATCCTGGGGTCTTCTCTGCTTGTATTGGTTTCTAATGTTTGCTGTATCTGCTGGTAAACATGCAATCTTTATTTGCCTGTTTAGCTTCAAAATGCTACTCTAATCATATTAGAATTCTCTTTTTAAATTTTATTATAGAACTTTCTAATTGAATTGTCTGTTTTTATTTGATATTTCTAAAATAAACGTTAAGTCACAACTCCTGACCTTTGCAGATAGCAGTGGGAACGGCACTGATGAAAGTTGTAATTATTTTCTTTTTAGCTATGGTTCTTGTTTTGTGTTATTCCATTAGTATTTTCAGTATAAGTTCTTTTAGTTAAGCGTACTTCCACGCACCATGGAGGAGTTGAACTGCTACTGTGCAATGCACAGCTCCATAGGGCAGCACAGAGAACATACGGTATGCCACTAGAAACACAATAACACAATGCCTCCTGAACACAATAACTAAACAGAATGTTCAGTATCTGATTGGCAAAACGTGTGATACTTCTTCATGCAAAACCAAAGCAAATATTTCAGTCTAGTAGCTGCAGAACCAGAATGTGCTGAGGCCTTACTGAGCAGCAGCCTCGAGCTCACCTTCCAGAGGCCCCAGCAGGAGGCTGCCTGCAGACCCAGGCCAGAAGCACTAATTCAGTTTATGGTAAGTTCTTTTTTTAAGATACCCTCCTAATACCCTGGACTCAGACATGCTATTGCAGCATGAAGGGGAAAGGCAGTTACTGTCCAAACTTAAACAAGCTCAGTTTTAGCGATTATTCTGGTTGTGAAGCCTAGGGCTGTCATACATCCTCAGAAATGCCTTTTTTTTTTCATTCTACTCCCAGTAGCCCAATCTGTTTCCTTTTGCCAGCTGCAGCACACACACACTGGCATTTTTGGAATTGCAGCCAGAGTTTATTTGCTGGCCCTTGGGGGGTATCTGGGTCAGATGGGCCTGGTGAGCCCAGGTCAGCTCTGCAGGGTGGATGCCTGTAGCGGTGCTGTCTGGGGGCTCGAGTCTGGGGGGCACTGGGGAGGCACAGGCTTGGAGCCCAACATTCTCAGACACCCCTTCCCCAGGCAGGCACCTCTAAATGAGTCCTCTTTTCCTTCTCCTATCTTCACACGTGGCACCTGGGACATGTTTTCTCTGTGCCCCATTTTTTCTTTTCTTCCGAGCTCAAGACCTATGTCAGAGCTCCACTTTCCTCGCCTTGATTTCTCTCCTCTTTTCAAGCAGGCACCTCTACTTATATCACAAATACACATACCAAGATCTGCCTGCAAGTATAGCTCAAAGCCTGCGTTTTAGAGGTGAGGGTATTCTTTGATTTACAACTTCCCAAGTTCTCAAGTAGAGAAGGCCATCAAGTCCACAACTGGCTGAGTTCTGTATCCTGGATGAGTTAGTTCTCTGTTATCTCATCTCACAAAACTTTTATTTTATTTTATTTTTCCTGTTTTGCTTTCTAAAAAAAAAAACAAAAAAACTTGATCTTTGTACATTTTTTTTGTAGGTATTAACAAGGTGGCTGCCTCAGAAGAAAGTGACAGGCAATGGATCTGGCCATTCCACCTTCAGACTGTGGGTTAGTTTTACTTCCTGTTCTGAGATTTGTAACTCTTTCCCAAGCACAGTGTAGAGGGAAGACAAATCTGTAACTGTGTTCCAAATACCACTCCTGGCACCAAAAATGAAGCGCTGCAAAATATTTGCCCATGTGTTTTGTTTAGTCCTTAGTACTGGCATTGGCCTTTATCTTAAAGTAGCTTTCTATAGTCCTTGTAGCTATTGCTGGGATAAAAATAGCCCTATTGGCATGAAGGAGAATTTTCATTCATGAATCCAGCATGCTCTCTATTTGTGTTACAAGAATATTTAAGAACTAATATTTGTTGCAGGGCTCCTGTCTAATCAGTAATGCGAGATATCAAAACATAACATAGAGTGAGCCATAGTTCACTGGACAAAGCTGCTTTATTGTTTAGAAACCAGTAGATGGCAACCACCCATTGCAGTGTCAAAGGTACATGAATAGTAGGATTTCCTTGGGCAGCAGATTTATTACATGGCAGCTTGAATAACAAAGTTTTGCCATTCCCCAGAAGGGGAAAGCAGTACTTTATTTTTACTTCTGCTCATGCACATTGTTTTGAAGTGGAGCAGGGAAGGGCACTTTTATATAGCCAGTTTTGACAAATGCATTGATAATTGTGCCAATCCATTTGACTAAAATATCTTATGGCTACTCCACACTGCTGATAGCAGTCAGAAAAAAAAAAAAAAGTTAATGGGAAAAAAAAAAAAAAAAAAAAAAAAACAGAGAAGTCAGACTGTCTTAGCTTCAGCAGGAATAGCCTCAAGTTCTTATCATGATTAATTAGATTCATTATTACTTTAGGTAGAAGCAGTTAGAACCGAGTGACTGTGCTCGTGGGTTTAGAAATAGACTCCCTTTAGGAACTGGCTGAGGCTATTGACATAGCAATTAATTAATCCTTGTTATCTGAGTGGTCTTATAGAATTTTTTTTGACATGATCAAGCTTGAAGAAACTCTGTTCCTACGGTATTAGATTACAAGTTCCTTCTTTCTAGGAGCAAGAACTGTAACGGTTTGAAAAGATCCTCGCAGCTCCTCCACAGAACCTGGCACTTATACTTTAGAAGAGAAATTCATTCACTAAAACAGAACAGTTATTGAAATACTTCTGTAACCTGACCAGGATACTCAGCTACCTGTAGTTACAGTAAGTTTTCCTTTACATTGTCAGATATGATTGGTATAATTTCAGAATTTCTGTGTTAATTTTTTCTGATGCCTTTTCTTGTTTGTCATCATTCTTCCCATCATTGTGATAGCTGTATTTCACAACTCCTAATCCTGTCCAGCTGAGATCTTCAGTATAAAACAGGCCTGCTGTTCTTCTCACTTCTTGCTCAAACTCCTCTCTCAGTTGCAGTGTACTTGTCAATACTGGTATCTTCATTTTCAAGCAGTCTACTAACTGATCAACATCCTGCATCTCAGTCTCTAGAACTGCAGAAGTCATTAATGGACTGAAACGCACACATGTGCCTTCATCTTCCAGTTCGATCACATCAACCCCACTGGCAGGAACCAGCTGTGCCAGCTGCTCTCCCAGCCACTGACTGAAAGTGTCACAAATGTGTCCTTCTTTGCTTACGGTGGGGTGCTGGATAGTTGAGGCCTGTGCAGCATGTGGAGTTTGATCTCTATTTAAATATTTCTGGAAGAACTTGAAAACCACCACTGGTAAACTCAGTTCATCTTCAACCAAAGTTTTAATGAAATCCAGGTTTTTCAAGTTTTCCAGCAACCTTTGACTTAGTTGTGAGGCGTGCTTTGTCCTCTCCACAATCCCATCATGGCCCAAGTACTGCAGGGAGAGCCACAGTGGCAGGGCATGAAGTTTCTCCACAGGCTGACTTGATGTTAGCCCAGCTGCTAAGGACAAAGAAGGATCCTCATGTCTGTAGAGTGTCACTGCAGGAACAGCGGGAGACCCAGCCAGGAGCCCAGAAGAGGAGACATAACCCAAAGCCAAAGTTGCCACATTCACCCCTTCTACATGGAGCTGCATGTTATACTGCTCACAAGGTTCCTTCAGCTGCCCAAGTTCATCTGTGTGTCCAGCACCTGGTGTCCCAGCATTAGCCACAAGCAACAAAGGCAGTTTTCCAGACACAACATCATCTTTAATCAATCTGTTCAACAAATATGATATAAAATGTACGGATGGATGCACACAGAAGTAGAGTGTCTGTAGTGCAGGAAAAGATCAGACCTTCAGTCCTCTGAAGGATTCTAGTATTACCTAATCTTAAAAAGAATATGCTATAGATAGCTAAACCAGCTAACAAGACAAGCACTGGCACTTAGCAGAAAACCGAAATATTCTGCATTACTGGGATGCCTGCTTTCAAGTTTTCAAGCACTTTGCAAACCATTAACTTGAAATGCATCAATTTGCATCCTTGCAATACAAGGAGTATATGTTTGTTCTCAGAACTCACATCTTTACTGGAGACATTAAAAAAAAACTTGATAAAGATAAAGTAACCTTTCATTTTTGTTAAAGTTACAGCTTGATCAGCTGTGACTTTTTATAAATGACTTTGAAATTATGAGAATCAAGCTGGGATCCATTTCCTAGCGAGTACTAGTGAGTTGGTGCAGCAGACCAACCAGAAACTCTTTGTCTGTGGTATTCCTGGAAATGCCTGAAACCCTTGCAAGATAAGACCATCGCCATGACAACAGACAAACTGCTCAAGGATGTGGTCGAGAGAGGGAGGCCTGTGGAGATGGCCTTGCTGTGGCCCAAATTCCCTGTTCTACAGGGACAGAGTGACCGTGAGAAGTGACTTTTAGACAATGCAGGTGTGACTGCGGAGGTGCCAGACATATGGGCCCCACAAATCTAGCAGGCATAAGGGGATGCCTGAGAGAAGCTCATGCAGGACTTCTGGACGAGCTCTCACAGACCGAGGACACCCGTTGGCTGGACCAGTGGTGGAATCTGGGCCAGTGATCTCTTTCTCTGTCCATCTCTCTATCTCTTTCCCTTTTTTTTTTTTTTTTTCCATCTCCAAGTTGCTAAGCAATACAAGGTTTATTTTGATTTCCTATAAAGTCACATCGTCTAGCTGCAGAGCTTAGACAGATAAATTGTAAAAGTGCCAATACTTTAAAGCTAATTAATTGTATTACAGAGATTATCATTAAAATTGGTGATTGTGTTTGGACCTTGATTGTCGTTTCACCTTAATCTAACGAAGGGGATTTGCAGATCTGGTCACTGCTCTCTCCTTTCACGGGCGGGATGTGACAGCTGGCAGTAGGAATAATTTCTCACATACCTTACAAAAAACAACAACTTTTCTCACGATTTCCATTGTCTGGTAATAAGATTTATACTTTTTAATGATTGTTTTTTTTTAATCTTTGAAGAAATTAAAACCTGATGCTAAAATTTGTTCTACTTCATTTGCTTCAGCATGAGAAATTGTATGACTTGTATACTTTGTTTTTCTTCTGGGTGCATGAAATTTGCTAAGAGTTCAAGAGTTGTCCATGGAAAACGGGAAAGATAGGAAGATGATTTAGAATTACCAAAAAAAAAAAAGCAGGGAAAGAGAAATCTAAATGATTTAGAAGAGAAGGAATTTTTAGACAAGCAATAAAAATACTTCTCTGTTTATATTCATGCTTTTTTTTAGCTCATACGGCTGAGGAGGACAGATAGCTTTAAAGATTCAAGTCCCGCTGCGACATTTATGAAGGTCTGAGGAAGGTCTCACCCCTGCTTTCTGTTATTTCTCACAACAGAAGTCTGGAAGAGACCACCAGGGATAGTAAGTCTCCTTCTTTATGGTTGCGGTTGGTAAAGTTTACTTTACGTCCGAAGGAATCCATATGGACATCCCTCTCTGCTCAGTACTTCACATGTATCACAGATCGCAAAATACACCTTCATGCATTGGAACAATCTTCTGATTTCCAGCAGAGCACTCCCCAGAGTCTGAAATTTTGTTAGATAAATAGGTGGCAGTGTCATTGCCAAAAGCTTGTGCATCTACATTTCTCTTGTGTGTGCACATTTCAGTGTATAGAATGAGCACTGACAAAATCCTCTGAAATTCATGGTCTGCTAAGAATCTGCATGCCTCATGTACACTGACAAAAAGGGCCCACAAAGAATATATATGTTGCCTCTCCAATCTTCTCTTCCTGTGCTTTCTAAAATTTGAAAAAAGCCAGAATTGCCCCCTACTATTCTGCAAGAAAGCAGAGCCTGGGCTGTTTTTAGCAGAACGCTTCTGTGTCTTTGGCAAAGACACTGGAAATACTCCTTGTTGAGCAGAGCTGGGTGACAGGCTTGTTTGATCACTTTATAGTGGGGAGTGAAAATATAATTCAGCACTAAAGCAGGTGCTTGAGCATTGACTTTGAGCCAAAGAATAAAGTACAGATTTGCATGGGGATTTTCCTTATCTTAGTTCTGCTTCAGACGCCATTAGAAGTATAATTAAAGGAGAGGTAATTAGGGGAGTCCAGTAAGGTGCTGCGTGATTCTGAGGTGGTGCTGAATGCTGTCCATTGCTATTATTTGTAATGACAGTCAAAGATAATCAAACTTAGCAGGGTCTGAACCATTATAAATTAGCAAGATAAGATGGGGAGTGAAAGAATGTCAAACAGGGAAAGAGAGTTTGTATTTCTTCACAGTGCTCAGTGTGACCCTTGTAATTATTAACTTAACCCCTAAGGCCTCGTAGTTCTTATTCAAATGACTCAGTCTTATTCCATATTGCCTCTGAGGAAACATCTCCTGACAGGTCCACAATGAGGAACAGGCAGGCAACAGATTCGCCTCATTCACCCACAGATCGGAGTGAAGGACAGGAGAAATTGAGACTGAAGCAAGAGGTCGGCCTGGTCAGCGCAGTGTCACTAATTGCGGGCACCATGATAGGCTCGGGGATCTTTATGTCCCCCGAGTGGGTGCTGCACCACATGGGGAGCCCAGCTGGCAGCCTGCTCATCTGGGCAGCGTGTGGCCTGCTGGCCACGTTCGGAGCCCTGTCTTACGCTGAGCTCGGAACCGTGATTAAAGAGTCTGGAGGTGAATATATTTACATCCTGAGGACTTTTGGTTCTTTTCCTGCTTTCCTTTTTGCCTACACTTCTGTCATCCTGGTGAGACCAGCTGGGTTGGCAGCTATCTGTCTGAGCTTTGCTGAATACGCTGTTGCGCCGTTCTACCCAGGATGCTCATCCCCGCAGGTTGTCGTCAAATGCACAGCTGCTGCCTGCATCCTGGTTCTAACCATCATCAACTGCCTCAACGTGAGGCTGGCGACGTCTGTGATGAACGTTTTTACAGCTGCCAAACTCTTGGCTTTGCTGGTGATTGTGGTGGGTGGACTGGTGCTGCTTGCCAAGGGGCAGACTCAGAGCTTTCAGAACGCTTTTCAAAACACAACTGCGGGTATTGGGGCAGTTGGAGTGGCATTTTATCAGGGGCTCTGGTCCTACGATGGCTGGAACAACCTGAACTACGTAACTGAGGAACTGAAGAAGCCTGAGGTGAGTTAGCTGGATTGTACTTGCTTAAAGCCGCTGATAGTATATTTGTTACTATTATTGCGTGAAGAGGGGCAATCAAGGGACAGGGGCATCAAGGAAAAAGTGCTGAGCTTTTATCCTGTTTTGCTGTTGTTGTTCTAGGGCAGCGCACCTATGGACATGTCTGGAAAGGTTACGGGACAGTAAAAATGATCTAAGCAAAGTAACAGCCTCCACACAAGAAAGCAGTACCAAACCTCAGTGACTAGAAAAAGGACTTTTAGGAAATTGAATACTGAAGTTGTGTCAGAGATCAGAGGATCTCACTCTAGACACCTAGATTTATGCAGAAAAGTGCTGCACCCACCCTTCTGCCAAAATTCATAAAGGTTTCTCAATCCATGTATTCCCCAAAAGATTTGACTGTAATGTATGCTTCAAAAAACACTTATCTCTCCTCATTGCATGGAGGAGAACTTCAGAGCAAGCCAAACATCACTGAAGAAAGAATCTAAGTCTCTGAACAACCTTTGTCCTTAAACATCTACTTTTTAGGCATTGTTTGGTGTGTGCCGCAGGCACTGAAATAGATCCCTTGCCTCTGACCTCAGCCTTCTCTGCACCACACAGATCACAGGTCAGACACTGCAGCAGTGTTGACCCGTTTGTGAAAGAGCTGTGTGAATGCAGTGCGTGCTTTCCACCAGTGCAGTGCACAAGATTTTACAGATTAAATGAAAATGCACAGTTGAATATTAATCTAAATGGAAGCAAAGATCCTGGAGTCAATGTGACACTCTCTCCCAAAGGACTGTGTGCACTGGTATTCAGACTTTGGCAGGGTGGAGGTAACGACATAAGGAATTGCTGTATCTTGTCCTACAGTAAGAGTAGGGAATGTGAAAGTGGATATTTCAGGTGTCTGATATACAGAGTTGCTCTGTGATCACCCTACTAGGTGCTCTTTTTCAGTGCTTTCAATTGCATGAAGCAGGGTTTGCTGACTTTTGTGGGCCTTAAAGTGGTCTGTGGAATTACATAATTCCTTCCTGGAGCAAATTTCCCTTGTGCTGCCCAGCTTTGATTTAGCCCTCAGAGCTGTTAAATACGATGCAACGCTTGCTGGTACTTCGCCCATTTCAGTGAGATGTTCATGGGAAGATACAAGACACCAGGAACAAATAAGCCGATACGAGAACAATCAAGAAGTGTGCAACAGACATCTTGGGCAGCTATGAACCAAAACTTTTCGAATAAGATCTGTTTTGATGACCAGCTTTTGAAATGCACAACCTTGCAGTTTGCCTGACATCTTTAGGAGAGTGGTATAAAATCTGCCACATGAATCTGAGTATAAATCTTTTGTGAGCGTTTTGAGGAAAAGCTCAGTGAGTGAATGAGTTTCAATTCAATGTGAGTGGCAACAAAGATAAAACAAAGGTGTAAACATCCTGCATCTAATACTCTTGTCATCCCTTTCCCAGGTGACCCTTCCCAGAGCTGTGATGATTGCTATTCCTTTGGTTACGTGCCTGTATTTGCTGGTAAACGTCAGCTACTTTGCAGCCATGGCTCCATCTGAGCTGCTGACTTCAGGAGCTGTGGCCGTCACCTGGGGGTGAGCTCTGCACAGCCAATGCAGTATAGCAAAATACAGTTTCCCTCTTTAGGTGCTGTTCCCAGGTGTATATGCAGACCTGAGGAGTGGGGTTTGTCTGACATTTTATGCATTTCCAGAAAAGTGGAGAGGGTGAGTGCGGTGGCAGTGATTTGGGAGTGAGACGAAAGCCAACTGGGTTGATCCTGTCCTTTCAGCACCTGGAAATTAGACCAGACCAGAGTGCCTCGGTTCAGTTTCCCCATCTGCTTACAAACTGCTTGCACTTTCCATCAAGCTGGAGCGTTTGAACAGGCTCTGTGCAGGATAAGAATTTTAGGTTGGGAAGGAAAGGACCATCACGAGAAATGTAGGCAGCAACGACTTCTAACCAGATATCTTCCACCAGAACATCCAACCTCAGTCTAAATATTTGAGCAACTTGGTCTAGTGGGAGGTGTCCCTGCCCATGGCAGGGGGATTGGAACTAGATGATCTTTAAGGTCCTTTCCAGCCCAAACCATTCTATGATTCTATGGTTTCCGAAGACACAAAATCCATGATACTCCCAAATGAGTTAACTTGCAGCAATGATGACACATTATATCCAGAGATTATGTTGCTGTCCATCCTCTACCCAAAAAGTCAGCAGTGGCTTTGCCACTTGTGCATTTCATGAGGTCTCCAGTCTGAAGAGCTAAGTGAGCTCTTGCTAGATGTGTTCTCTAACAGCCTTTTATGTCATTATAAACAACAGCTTTTAAAGGTCTAGTGCTTTGTTCGAACAGGTTACAAAGGCTCCTTAAGCTGCAGTGTCATGAACTTTCTCTGCACTTCCTTTCCCACCATTCCTGATTAACAACTTATTTGTGAGCTTCCTCCTTTTTAACACATCTCCTTTTCCTGCCTGATTAACCTTTTCACCCCAAGAGCGCAACTGAGGAAAAAACATTGGACTAGCAACCAGAAAGCTCAGAAGCAATCAGAAGCCTGGAGGACAGGAGGATAGCCACAGGCTGAGGAGGGTGTCGTATCTGGTTCACGAGCAGGAGATGCAGCTATTCAGGCCACTAAGGAAGGAGGTGAGGTGCATGAAGAAGCCAGAGGAGGACACATCATCCCCATATAGGAAGAAAATTGCTAGAGAGGAACATTGGGTAGAGGTGAGAGGTGCAGTCAGCTCACAAAACTCTCCCCAGATAGACTTTGGTGCTAGTAATTTAACAAGTGCAAATCTCAGTTTGCGTGTGGGAAACTACTCATGGTAGTCCCTGTAGTTCATTTTCAGAGCCCAAAGACTAAAGCATTAATCTTGTAATTGCAAGATACACAATTGCTAAAGATTTTATAACAAATTTTGTCATGTTTTCCTCCGAGAACTTGAGGTTATGGAGTCTTGTGATCATAGGAGATGCCCAGATTCCATCATTTTGTGAAAAGGAAATTGTCAGTTCTGGCTATGGCAAATAGCTTAGTAATTCAAATCCTGAAGGGCCATAACCCAGGTATTAAACTTATAAATTATGTTTTGGAATTATTGTGGTACATAAGCTACTGCCATAATTTGGAAACCCCAACTCTTGATTTTTGAACATTTGGGATAAGTGATACTGACAAAGAGTACATATGGCTTAAAGCCATACAATTTAAATGGTTATTTGTGTTCTAAAAAAAAAAAACATCTTTTGAATTTTGGATTCTTGCCAATTTGATGACCAGGCTGTTTGTATGTTTGTATCTGTACATGACAATTACCCCAAACCGCCAGCATTTATTACTGATTTCGTATTCTTCATGCTGCTCCATTCCAAGAGACAAGCGTTACTTCTAGGTGAGAAATATATATTCTCCAAATATTCACCTGAAACTCTGTTTGTATCCCTGCTCCTTTTTCTGTTCTGAAGAAAGCAAACTGCAAATGCCTGAGCGTGTTCTAGAGCCAAACTTCTGAAATTCAAAGGATTGCTTTGGCTCTTGCCTTGTTCACAGAAAAACAGAAATAAATGTGATTAAAGGGTTAAATCCTCATGCCTATAGGGGAAAGGGTTATAATGCATGGTATTTCTTCAGGTCTGGTGGTAACAGTCTTACTGCATTTTCCGTTCTAACCTTGTTGGCTGTAAAAGCAGTATGTCCAGGATTCATGCCACAGGATACATACACATTAAACAAGTGGGTTCTGTGTGTTTTGACAGCGTTGTACACCACTGCAGCGTAGACAGATTTAGATGTATATACACCAGGGAGGAAGAAAAGCTGCCTTTTCTGGACAAGACAAAGTTACTAGCAACTAAATATTATGGGAAAGGGGAGAAGGCTTTAAATCATTAGAAGGGCTTTGGAAAAAAAAAATTCAAGGAGAATAATAGAGAGAAGAGACCTGTCTGGTTATATTTTGTTCACCTGCAAGCTGGATGCGATGCTGTGAATTCTTTCTCTCCTCAGGGACAAAGTTCTGGGCAGCTGGGCATGGGTCATCTCCCTGTCAGTGGCACTGTCTACCTTTGGTTCGTCCAACGGCACGTTCTTCAGTGGAGGCCGTATGTGCTACATTGCTGCAAGGGAAGGACATATGGTAAGGACAGAAAAAGGGGGGTCTGGTTTGCTCTGAGCAACTTTACCTTCTTCACAGCAAGTGCAGGGTGACACTGGTCCTTGTTGTCCCCAGGTTCCTCAACGCTAGACACGCACACCTGCACACAAAAGCAGGTTTCAGTCACCTGCCAGTCCCTATGGCCAGTCCCTACGGCCCCTCTGGCAGCTGGCTGGGATTCCCCTGGTCCCTCTGGCCCCCAGACCACTCCACCTACCCACCAGCTCATCTGCCTCAGTCTTCACTGTGGATCACACACTCGCATGCACACCCGCTCCTGCTCCAGTTGCTGACACCATGGATGTTCAGGCTTCTGACTCAGGGTCCCACTACATTCGCATTGGCTCCACCTTCAGTGCTCGAGCTGAGCTGCTTTTAACCCCCTTTGTTTTGAGGCGTGCTGTGTTCCTCCTGGAGCTTTCTGCTGCTTTGGGCCTTCCTTCCCACACTGTACAGCATTTCTGCTCAGGGGCAAAGGATGTACCACTCTGCACCAGCTCCACTCCTTTGGCACAGGAGGGAAGCTTTTATGTATGACCAGGTTGGTGGAGATGATTGGTTGGTGGCTTCTCTTAGTGATAACAGTGCAGCACTGTGGCAAGCTTTATGCTGGGCAGTTCACAGCCAGTCTGAATTCCACCATATCTGACTAAGAGCCAACCTCTTGCCCCAATTCTCAGGCACTGAGCTGTAGCAGAAGTACTTGCATGATATTTTCGTTGGAAATAAAAATAAACCAACAAGCTTTCCATTAAATTCTCCGTTCTCCTCATGTTCTGGAAGCGATCTTGCTTTGCACCGTGTCTGGTTGCATGTATATATTGGGAACAGTCCTCTCATTTTCCAGTCAGCCCAAGAGAAGTCCCTGAGCAACGTGACAGAGGGCAGGAGAGAGGGACCATGCACGAGGCCAGGGAAGCTCTGGTTTGACTCAGTCTCCATCTGCCACACTGGTAGTTTGAAAACCTCATCCTGTCTGCCTAAACCGAGCAAATTTGCTATGAAATCAGTGAGACACAATAAAAATGTCCTTGGGGAGGGGGGTGCCCATGTTTACATTCCTCAGAGCTAAACAGCTTTTATATTATGGTGCTAATTTGATGAGTAAGAGCGGATCTGGCTGCAGGCAGAACTCCCCCCAGCAGCTGGGGGGGATGAGTAAGAATCCCCACCTCACGACATGCTGTTCTGCTTGGCGTGCAGCCAGACATCCTGTCCATGGCCCATGTGCGCTGCCTCACGCCCTCCCCTGCTCTGATGTTCACATCCGCGATGTCTTTAGTCATGGTGGTATCAGGAAACTTCACCAGCATCGTGAACTTTTTCAGGTAAGCGTAGTGTTTCTGTTTGCATCCCCTGTGGTGCTGGGTTCAGGTATTGTTTTGGAAGGATTTTATTATTTTTTGAACTTGGGATGTTGCTTTCTGACCAATATTGGGGAGGGAGGTGGAGAAAAGAAAGAGCTTAAGACCCAGCACCTTTGCAAGACACGAATGCTTCTGTCACTGTATACTTAACTGGGTGTGACTCATCCTCACATTGAAATGAATTCATAATATTCAGGTCATTCTGAAGTTCTCATCATTTGTGCTGGAAAGGAAGTGAATGCAAGAACTACTAAATTTGTATCAATATTCTCCTTTTAAATTGGAGGTATATACACTTGGGACATGCAAGGCAGGACTGACATTGCTGGATGATCTCACCTCACATTTCATGCTATTTTTTTTTTTTTTTCCAGTTTTATAGCATGGTTTTTCTATGGCATGACTATTTCTGGTCTCCTGTATTTAAAAATCAAGAAACCAGAACTGCCAAGATCTTACAAGGTAAAGTAGTAACATAGAACCCCCAAACCCTTTTCCTTGACTGTCCAAATGAATAAGACAGCATTCTGAGGAAAGAAAGAGCACTGGGGTTTGTTGCTTACAGATTTAGCATCGTCTTCCTTTTTAAATTTCATATTCCATCCCAGAAAAGTCACCAAATGGCAGGACAGTGTGAGTATGCAGGGATAACTCAAGACTGAATTCTGTCTTGGTTAGCTAATAACACACTGTCCCCTCGCTGTGGGAAATACATCTACCGTGTCCTATTTTTTTTTTTTTTTTTTTTTTTGTGATTTAAGAGGAAAATGAAAGACGATTCTGATCAGCAATGCCATTGCCTGTGTATGCTCTCAGAGCTCAGTGACACTCCTCAGAGGTCAGCCCAGGTGTGAGACTTGTTGAAGAGAAAAAACCTGGCCAGAATGCCCCATGTCCTCTGACACGGCCAGGGGACAGGTTTGTTCCCCACTAATCAGCTTAGCGGAAAGAAAACTGGAATTATCTGTTTTTTCCCCTATTGCCATGAGCAAACAGAGTTGCGGGGCTTCCTTAGTGACTGAGGGAAATACGTTTACAGAACAGGTCCTAGGAACTTGGGGCTCAAGAGACTGTGAGTGTGGGACAGTGGCTTTTTCCTGAGACAATGAATGACCATTCTGGTTTCCATGGGCTTCCTCCAGGCAGGTGACAGGCTGACACTGCCAGGCTGTGTGAGGCAATAGCAAGTGTCCTGCAGGGCTTGGCATGGAGAAGAGCAGTGTTCTCATAAATCTTCCTGTCACCAGCTTCTGTGGCTCTGTCCTGAGGCTGGGATGCTGGATGGGGACGTTCAGCCGACTTGCAGGCTGAATGGGCTTCAAGCCAAGAGTTCTGCTCCTGCAGTGATGTTCCATATCCACAGTGCCTGGGCCAGTCCCCTGAGGGCGTCAGCCTCCTGCAGCCTCTTTCCTCCACTAGAAGCAGCTCAGGTCTGAAGGTTCAGTGGAAAGCTTCTGGCTGATGTTCTGCAGAACCTGTATGTGTGCTGCAGGTCTAAGGGGGAAGATTTCCCTTGGCTTGAAGACAATCATTTTTATTAGCATTTTGCCAAAAGTGTTAGGACACAAAGGGGAGGTAGCAGAGTGGAGCATGCCACGAAGCAGGTGGAGCCAACAGCAGGTCTTCTCCATGCTTTGGAGATAACCACGAGCAACATTCCCTTTGGCTTATTTCAGTGCCCTTGTATCGGACAAAAGGCACAAAAGTAAAAAAATGGGAAATCCCAGCTTGAATGTTCAGTTTTTCACATTGGAAAATAATTTTCGCTTGTGAATTCACTAGCCTTTGAGGGAGGACAGCTTCAAATTTAAATGCTTAATACCAGACATAGAAATAGGTCCCTTCCAAACCAAGCCATTCTATGAGTCTATGAAATAGCCTCTGATTGTCTACGTATCTGTGAACACATGAAGAAACCTTTTTGCCCAAGGGTGCTAAGGCTGGCTTTGTTGTGTGATTTGTGCACATTGATGTGGGTTTTATCTACAGGTCAGGTTTTGGATGCAAACTCGTATGGAGAGCTGACCTGACACTAAAAGAGCTTGTTTGTATCTTCAGGTCTGGGAGGGCAGGGACGACAAGGGGTTAAGGCATGTGGTGGTGGTGTAGCTCTTGCAGGGCTGTTCAACCTTAGAGCAGCAGTGGGCTGGGAAATGGGATGCCCGGATTAATTGGGATTTCTGGGTAATACCTCAGGCTGCAGCAGGATTTCATCTAAAAAGCTTTCTGCACAAGTTTCAGGGTTATCCAGAGAGCCACACTGGCCAAGGATTACATGAGTCTTTACGCTGATGTTTTGCTTTCACAGGTCCCAATTGTCATCCCCATAATTGTGCTGATCGCATCCGTGTACCTGGTGTTAGCTCCCATCATCGATCAACCCCAAATTGAGATCCTCTACATTGTCCTGTTCATTTTCAGTGGTGTTATTCTTTACTTCCCCCTGGTGCGATTCAAGTGGCACCCGCGCTTTTTACAGAGGGCCACTTTGCATCTCCAGCTGTTCCTGGAAGTTGCTCCGACTGCTCGCAACGTGAACTGAGATAATGCCCTCCTGGTGTATGGCCCTCTTGTCCCTCATGGTTTATCCCATCCCCTTGGTTTTCAAGGGTCAGAAAATAGTCTTCTGAAAGGGAGAATGGGTAAAATTAAAGTGCCACCAACAGGTTTAGTTGAGAGGGAATAGACCCATGGCTCCTCATGTTAACTTAAAACTTGGAGCACCTATTTTTCTCATTTTCAGCTCTGCCTTGGCAGATGACATACAGATTCCGAAGGAATATGTATTTTTTTGTTTTCCGTCCTGAGAAGAGCTGTCCATCCTGAGCAGATCTAGATCTTAGCTCTTATATTTCAAGGCAACATAAGACTGGCAATGAAATATTATTCCTACAGTAGGCTGTGACCCTAAGCCATTCCTGGCAATGCCTTTGGTTATTTCCACCTAGCTCTGCCCACTGTGACCACAGGGCATCTCAGATAAATAAAACATGGGCACACATGTTCACAACAGAACGACCCTTTCTGCTCAGGTATCTGCTCTGGGAGTGTGGTTTTACCTTGCTCCTACCAGTCTCAGATGCACAGTCACAACAGTCCCTTCTCTGTCTCAGCACATTTTCACACCATGTGTTTGCCCAAATCATGCTGCATCTTCCATAGAAAAACCTTTGATGTGAGATGAGAAGTGTTTTAAAACTCTGTTAGTTCCTCTAGTTGAGAATGCACTTGTCAGCTGGGATCCTCCATTTGAGATGAGGACACAGGCTACATCACTCTGGAACCACTGGTCACCCAATATCCTTCCTGTGATTCCCCCAAAGACAAATAATTTCTCTTGTGGCAGAGTAAGCGAAAAAGCCCTCTACAGTATATGTGCCAGCAACATATCCAGCAGTTTCCATGATTCTGGAGTCCCTAAAATGTCTTGTTGTCTCTCAAAATGCCAGATGTTACTGAGGTCAGCTGGCTGCCAGCGTTTGTTCTGCACACCTGTACCTAACACTGCGTTCCTGGAACAGGGTCACTTGATCCTCCAGGCCTGCTCCAGCCCATCTCAGAGCAGTGTGTCTGATTACAATCTCACCCTGCAACACCACCCCTCCCCTCCCGAGTGGTGACACCATGACACCAGCGGCTACAAAGATGGAACAAGTCTTTTTGTCCACGTGTAGGTATGATGGCATCTGGCAGTCACCGTCTTTTTGGAAACAATCTCTGTTTCTTAAATTTATTGATATAACCTACCACACGCGTCTGAGCTTCCCTGAAGATCTACAGCCCGTATCCAAAAAGTGGGAATTTCAAGGCTTCTTTTAAGGTCAGACACGCACAGTATTTGTGGCTTTGGCTACCTGCCGTATCATAAAGTAAAATCGGGGTTGGTCTTGTCCGCACAGAGTTCTTGTGGGTCAGGAGGTATTGCCACTGTTTGATACTGTGGATGTTAGTATCCTACAGATGATCAGAGGATGGGTTAAGAGGCTTGCTCCAAGTCACACAGGAAATGTGTGGAAATGCGTCTGTTTCTTCCAAGGTCCGGTCAAGCATCTTCACCCATCCGTTCTCTCTGTGCAGCTGTGACATATGAATAACAATAAAGAACACAGACTCAGCACTTTGGATAAGTAGTCTTTTTATATTATTAGTTTGTCTATGGATGTAGGGGAGCTGAAAAGCTGCAAGTATCATATTGTGCACCAACTGCATTTTCTATAGCTGTTATTGCAATAAGATTTTCTTTTTATTTATGTTGCCTAGGGTTTACAAGCACAGGTGCTTGTAGTGCCAAAACAGGATGCTGAAAGCTCAGAGAATGGCGAGAAGATTACAATAAAATGGACACTAAAATGAAGCGAGTTGATGGGTTTTTATTTTTTTCTGTTTTTCACTCAAGAAAAAAAAAATCCTTAGAATTTTTACTGCACAAACATAAACAATCAACATCAGGCTCATCTCTCCTAGGATGGGAGGTTTAACTACATGCGTGGGAGGTTATATGTGCGTACACTCATTTTTCAAAATGATCGCTTATTTATTTCAACCTCAGCATATGCAAATCAGAATTTCTCTTTCCTTCATCAGATATTTACAACTGAAGTGTCAGGAAGAGGCAGTGCCTCCTTACTGTTCACTACTGCAGCCCGTAACAAATGGGATGGCAGGCAGAGCCCTACCACTGGTGTGTGCAGGTCACACTGTGAGACCGTGTTGGTCTGCCTGAGAGCTCCAGACCCTTGGGACCTGTGCTTAGCCCCCTTCTTCACGGGCTTTGGGGAAAACAGGAGCGTCAGCGTGGCTCTCCATGTCCCTCTGGATTGAAGCTCCACTGTCTGGCATGCCAGCCACTCCTGCTGGCCTACCCCCATCCACAAGTTTGCTGAGAGCACTTTCTGTCACATCACCCAAGTTGCTCCAGGTTCAGCGTTTGCAGTGCTCATCGCCAGCTGCTGGCCAGATGTCAGGCTCACCTAGCCTTAGCTTGCAACACAAGGTACACACTTCTCAGGGCTTCAGCTGTCTCAGTGTAAGACCGTGGCATGCACTTATTTGTACTGTTGATTACAATATTAACTTTGGACAGGCTGTGATGAATCTACCCATCAGGATGAGTCAGTTTAGCAAAGATGAGTCAGCCTTGCACTTTGTTAAACAGTTAGCTGAATATCATCAGGGTCTTTGTGTATGTGACTCATTCCTCATGAAGGATTCAGACACAGGGTCATACAATAAATGGGTGGTCTTAGGTTTGTGTGCTAGCAGTGAGGCTAACAGGTAATGCAACATCCCCTCTGTTTTGAGAATCAAGCCACTGTGTCAAATTTGTCCTCTGGGGCAGTGAACCTGTGGCTTGAGTGTCTGACAGATAAATGATCATCTTTTTCTTCTCAAGGTTGGTCATTAATTCTTACTGTTTAACTTCATGGGCCGTGCTCTGATTTTCATACAGCAAGATGACAGGCAATGGAGGAACTGAGAAAAGGGAAAATGAGACGTGGATTGAAAGAGCATCCCTGTGTGCACAAGTCTTGGCTTGTATGTCTGAATCACCTATGCAAAAACAGACATGGACAACACCTAAGCAGCAAAGATGCATGCCCAGATGCTCAGAAATGCCAGAGTAAAGATTGCTGGTTCAGCAGGGGTTCTTTTCCTTTCTGTTTCTGCATTCTGGCCTATCTTCTAGAGCATAACCTTTTTTTTTTTTTTTTTTTTTTCCGTGTCCCCTCTGTGTCACTAACAAAGTCGAAAAACAGTTCGGCATTTCTCCTGTTCCTGTTGCTCAGTCTGTGGTTATCACACTTCATAGGCTGTCCAGTTGGAGACAGCTCCAGAAAGAACTCAGATTCTCAGCAGGAGGTGTGAACCCGGGCAGAAGGAGGCAACATCGCAGTCCCATTGCTCCTGGCCCCCGAGTTAGGCATTCAGACCCGCCCTGAGGATGTCTCAGAGCACTGCTCCTGCTCTCCTCCTCCCTTTGCTGTGGCCTTACTCCAGGGCTCTGCGTGCTCACCTCTCCATTCACACCCCACCCTGTTTAAAAGGAAGACAGTGAGGCATGTGAGTCTTTCTGGGCTGTTTGTAGAGGAAAATCTATCTGGACATGTGCGAAGTATTTGACACTGTCCTGCACAACATCCTTGTCTCTAAATTTGGGGGACATGAATTTGATGGATGGACTGCTCGGTGGAGAAGGAATTGGCTGGATGGTGGCACTCAAGTTGCAATCAACAGCTTGATGTTCGTGCGAACCTCAGGAAGTTCAACAAGCCCAAGTGTAAGGTCCTGCACCTGGGTT
>VXAV01000522.1:0-10363 GCA_013399715.1 Alectura lathami | reverse complement strand
ACTTGTTTTTCCTGTTTTTTTTTTTTTTTTTTTTTTTTTTGGGGGGGGGGGATTGGGGAGGAGGGACTAGCGCTTCTGAAGTTTGAGGAAACTGTGAAATCAAAGCTTTAGCTTGGTCAGAGATCTCACAGACATTTATTTTCTCCAAAAGAAAGGTTATAACCTGCTATTATATTTAGAGAAAAGTAATCAAGATCTGAAAATTACAGTGTTGCACTTGGCAACTGGGTATTTTTGTCACATTTTAGCGCATTCTGTTTTAGCACATGACTATTTTACTTCATTCATATAGATAGTTTGAGAAAATTCAATTATTTTCCTTTGTCACAAAGGAAAATTAAAGTCCCTTAAACACTGACAGATTTTCTTCTGCAAGACACTTTTTTTGTCATTTAACATGCTTCATCTTCACCTTGAGGTAGTTTATCTAAACAAATATAGATTAATTGTTTAAGCAAAATAGAAAAATGGAAAAATTGAATACACTAAGGCTAATGTTAGCCTCATGGATATCTGTCTGTGTTCAACAGACAATGGAAGAGCCTGTTGAAAGAGATTCTCCAGAGACTGATTTGGAATGTTTGGTCTGGACTCAGAATTATCTCACCATCACTATAACAGAAAGCTGGACATTCATTATATCAGTCTGTGACAATGTTGTATATTTCCCCAAAAATGAAAACCAAAACAAAAACAACATAATGCAAACCAAACCAAAATACAGAAACCAACACAGTCAAGCAGAAACAATCAAGTAAATAAAACCAAACCAAAACAAATAAATAATTAAAAAAAAAAGACCAACAAATAGACCCATTCTTTACTCCATTCCTTATACTCAAGTATTCTAAGATTGCAATGTCAAGCACTTAAAAGTTTTGGAAATTCTTGACCACAGATCATCTCTAGGTGATGTAGCTAGTTAAAGCTTAAGATTGTTGTTGCAGTAGGGAGGTGTTTTTTTCTTTTTTTCTTTTTTTCTCTAAGATTGGCTCATCAAGTAGAGTATATGACACCGTTTTTCTTTAGTTCTGAAAATTCACAGTACATTGTCACTATAGACAGCAGTAAGTAACTTAATGAACCACTAATCAAAATCAATCTTACATACAAGAGTGAGAGATGGATCCCTTACAACTAAAAGAAAACCCCAGTCACCAACTGATGACAGTGCACGGATGCAAATTTATCAAGAGTTTGAGTTCTGTAGCACATATTTTCACTCTCTGTGTGGGAACACTCCATTTCCGGTGACACCAAAATCAAAGAATCAGCCAGCTTCTTCATGACCCTGGGATGCAGGTCATAGGATCATAGAAAGAAACGTAGAATTATAGAATCATAAAATCATAGAATAAAAGAAACATAGAATGACTTGGGTTGGAAGGGACCTTGAAGATCATCTAGTTCCAAACCCCCCTTCAATGGAAGAGGTTGTCACCCACTGGATCAGGCTGCCCAGGGCCCCATCCAGCCTGGCCTTGAACACCTCCAGGGATGAGACATCCACAAATTCTCTGGGCGATCTGTTCCAGTATCTCACCACCCTCTCAGTAAACAATCTCCTCTTAATATCTAATCTAAATCTCCCCTCTCTTAGTTTAAAATCATACCCCTTGTCCTGTCACTGTCAGACCACGTAATGAGTGGGTCTCTCCTGCTTACAAGCTCCCTTTGAGTACCGGAAGGCTGCAATGATGTATCCCCAGAGCCTTCTCCAGTTGGAACAAGCCCAGCTCCCACAACCTTTCCTCACAGGGGAGGTGCTCCAGCCCTCTGATCATCTTCATGGCTTCCTCTGTGCCCACTTTAGCAACTCGATGTTTTTCTTGTGCTGGTGGCCCCAGGCCTGGACGCAGCACTGCAGGTGGGTCTTCACATGGGCAGAGCAGAGAGGAACAATCACCTCCCTCTCCCTGCTGGCCTCCCCTCTCTTGATGCAGCCCAGGATGCCGTTGGCCTTCCTGGCTGCAGGAGCACACTGACGGATTATGTCCAGCTTTTCATCCATCACAACGCGCAAGTCCTTCTCCGCAGGGCTGCTCTCAAGGAGTTCTTCTCCCAGTCTGTACACATACCTGGGATTGCCCCGACCCAAGTGCAACCCCTTGCACTTGGCCTTGTTGAACCTCATGAGGTTCTCGTGGGCCCACTTTTCCAGCCTGTCCAGGTCCCTCTGGACGGCATCCCTTCCTTCTAGCCTAGTGTCACCAGTAAACTTGCTGAAGGTGCACTCAATCTCACTATGTGATTGATAAAGATGTTGAAGACCACCGGTCCCAAGACGAACCCCTGGGGGACACCTCTTGTCAGCAGCCTCCACTTGGACATAGATCTGTGGTCCACAACCCTCTGGCTGTGACCGTCAGAACAATTCTTTATCCTTCAAATCCTTATCTCTCCGATTTAGAGATATGAATGTGGTGTGGGGCCATATTATAGGCCTTGCTGAAGTCCAGGTTGATGATATCTATTGCCCTTTCTATGTCCTGTAATTTTGTTTATATTTCTCTGGCTATTATTATGTACATGATAGTCCTGGCTACTGTCATTGTTTATTTGTTCTCCCTCTCTTCACTTGTCAAACCACAGTGGAGTATTACAATAACATCTTAAAAATACTCTGTTTTGGAATTGTCATATTTCATATATTATTTCTGAGAGTGTTACACTTTGAGACTTCTTTTCTGGGGAAAATAATAATTCATTGTCTTGCCATGAAAAGAAAGGAGATAAAAAAGCCACAAAAGTAAAGAAAAAATAGGCAATAAGCAGCTACAGTTTAAAATGCTTCTCAAACCTATTAGTTCTTTCACATTTAGTTCACAGACACGTATGCATTTTGAATTATATGGGAATAGATTCTATCAGAGTTATTCAAATTCACAGGAAAGTGTGTTTAGAGGGAAGAAGAAGTAAATCTTCTCATTGTCCTACTTAGCTTTGCTACACTTGGGATCACAGCAGCTAATCACCCAATATTACACCCAGCAAAGAGAAATCTTGGCCCCAATCTTAACTTATTCATCACTAAGAGAAGCTGTCCAAGCACAACGCAGTACGCCCTGTGAGAGTAGAAGTAACTTTCTGTCTCCTTAGAGTGGCAGGCAATAGGAAATGATCATGTTTATCCAGCTATCAATCATTTCTGTACTTTGTTCTTAAAGTTGTGTGGCTCTGAGTTGCCCCTTGTAGTAGAGACTTACAGTTCCCTAAAGTTATGAGCCAGCCCACAGCACATAAGTGCTTTGTCTGTGAGCTGTCTCCTGCTGCTTTCTTTCTGCCAGGAGTCCCATTGCCAGCATTTGGCTCATGTACATAGATGCTGTAAGGCATAACTGAATACAATACAATCCAATAAAACAACAAAACAAACCAAAGACTATAACACTGTGTGAATAAATATTCCATGGAACTCACGCCAAGGTTACATGTTTAACAGTTTTCCACTTTATTGTCAACCATTTGAATCTCTCAGAGTGAGGGCAGACATTTTTATAGCACTTTCTGTTTAGCATTGGACATTTGAAGTGGCACAGCAGAAAGGAAGGCGAGTTTTTAGCTATAAATTGCATTCTGCAATGCGAAAGCTGCATAATAATGAATGATATAAGTTTTTTCGATTTCCATTTTTCTTCTTTACCCAAGAAAGGACCAAATCATTCTGAAAACACATTAGAAGTCAATGACAAAGTAATAGAAAATGCTGACATTTGGAAATATCTTTCTGAGAAAGTTCTCTAAGTGCTAGTTTTCAGAATCTATTCCACCCATGTAGATAAACCTGGAGGCAAGGAGCACAGGTGATGTCCTTCATAGTGATTGAAAAATCGAATCTCATTAATATGAAAAGGGCAGTGGGTAAGTATTTTTTTCATGCCAAGAATACTTGTATTTTTTTCAGTTTGTTATTTAATATTATCGTTGATAATAACTATCAGTGATATCTTCACATTTATTCAGCGTCTTTTCTCTCAGAAGGTCCCAGTACTTGGGCACCAGAATCACTTCCCTAATCATGGGCATGCAGTTTTGATTTTCATCTGTGACCTGCGGTGCTGAACAGCAAACATGGAGACAAATCCCATGAATACTAAAACATTTTGTGCAATTCAACACTTGTGAGCAAAATCTTCAGTTTCAAGCTTTGGTACAAGTGAAGTAGCACAATCTAGCTTGGAGTGCTTCAGGAACTTCATGATAGTAATGCTGTATCTTCCATTTGAAGAATTTACCCTTGTAGTTTCTTCTTGTGTTAAGCTTTGCCCTCTGGATATGAGCCATCTAGTCCAGTCAGTCCTCTGTATCCCCTCAACATCTTGGAAGGAAGGAAAGTCTGCAGGACATCCACAGTCCCAGTTTGAGGTCTTGATATAAAGCATTGGGTACTTTCTATGGATATATACATGCACTCACATATATGTGTATTCATATTTGTATATGCAAATATTTATATAATTATAAGTGTATTTGCCTGAATTATTTAGGAAGGTACTTAAGAAGATTGCTTCACACTAAATTTATTGCTTCACATTTGGTTTACTTCATGACTGAATTTGGGAAACCTGAATCTTATTCCAAGTTACCTATCCAGAGAAAAGTCAATTTCACCTATCTGGTGAAATCAATGGCTAATGGAGAAATATATGTATGTAATTATAGATATCAACTTGTTAACTAGATAGTAGTATCTAACCAGAGATAAGTTGCTGAAATATTAAGTATTAACAGCTGAAGTGAATATGTAAGTTTTCAGAACTTATAATGAAGGCTTTTGCAGAAATGCTTGTCTTCATCAGAGCTATTGCTATTGCTCAAGAAAGAGTATGTGCTTTATGAAAGAAAAAAAAAAAAAAAAAACACAAACACAATAAGGATCTTGAATCTGAGTTTTCTTTCCATTGAACCATGAACGTCAGGTTGAATATTAGTTTTACACTGACTTGACTGTAGTTGTCACATGAACTTCCCATTTTTTTTGAAATATTAGAACATAGGGAAATACACTGAGAACACCTCTGTGCCTGAAGGAAGAAAGTAGGTTTTGTATTGTAGGTTTGCTGTCTTTGGGGAAAAAAGCATACTCAAAAATAAACAAATAACAAACAGATGCAAACATATTTAATTTATTAAAAGAAATACACAGCTGAAATACATTGTATCTCAAAAACAGAAAGCTGAGTACACGAACAGTGGAATCAAGTGCACCCTCAGCAAGTTTGCGGATGACACCAAGCTGTGTGGTGTCGTTGATGTGCTAGAGGGAAGGGATGCCATCCAGAGGGACCTGGACAGGCTGGAGAGGTGGGCCCATGCCAGCCTCATCAAGTTCAACAAGGCTAGGTGTAAGGTCTTGCACCTGGGTTGGGGCAATCCCAACACAAATTCAGGTTGGGTGGAGAATGGCTGGAGAGGAGCCCTGAAAAGAAGCATTTGGGGGTGCCGGTTGTTGAAAAACTCAACATGAGCCGACAATGTGCGCTTGCAGCCCAGAAGGCCAACCGCATCCTGGGCTGCATCAAGAGAAGCGTGACCAGCAAGGCGAGGGAGGAGATCCTGCCCCTCTACTCTGCTCTCGTGAGACCCCACCTGGAGTACTGCATCCAGTTCTGGGCCCGCAACACAAGAAGGAGATCGAGATGTTGGAGGGTGTCCAGAGGAGGGCCACAAATATGATCAGAGGACTGGAACACCTCCCCTACGAAGGCAGGCTGAGAGAGTTGGGGTTGTTCAGGCTGGAGGAGAGAAGGCTCCAGGCGGACCTTCTTAACAACGTTCCAGTACCTGAAGGGGGTCTACAGGAAAGCAGTGAAGGGACTCTTCAGAAGGTCATGAAGCGACAGGATGAGGGGTAATGGCCATAAACTGGAAGAGGGGAGATCAAAGCTAGATATCAGAAAGAAATTCTTTCCTGTGAGGGTGGTGAGACACTGGCACAGGTTGCCCAGAGAGGCTGTGGATGCCTCCTCCCTGGAAGTGTTCAAGTCCAGGCTGGATGGGGCTCTGAGCAACCTGGTCTAGTGGAAGGTGTCCCTGCCCATGGCAGGGGGTTGGAACTAGATGATATTTAAGATCCCTTCCAACCCAAATAATTATATGATTCTATGATTCTATAACTAGTCTGGACTTTTAGCTAAAAGCAAACACTTCTAAGAGAAATTTGCATTTTCCACCTTTATTTTAATATACATATACAGGCAGTCATACACACATCTTTAACAGTCACGTGACTAAAGAAATAATCAACTCAAAGCTAGCAACCATTGCTTAATATTTTCTAAACACTGTATATTTGCTTCAAGGGGCTAGTGGAAAAATCTTCTACAGGCAGTTATATTGGGGCTAAGAAAGCCTTTGTTTTTTAACTAGTCCTTCACCCAAAACAAGAGTAGCAAAAAGAGTGGAGAATGCTGAGGTTGAAACCAGGCACAGGATGGTAATAGTTATATTTGTATTAAAATTGGCAAAACATCCTTTATGAGGCTACATAGATGGGCTGCCAAAATCTATATTGTGAGCTTCCCCTAATCCCAGAACAGTTAGAGTTCAGAATATACTTATGGCATACCTGCATTACTAAAGTATGCACATGCAGGACTGCTCTTTGGCTACCAAGAATGGAGCAAGCGTCATGTGAAAGGCACCCTAATGCTTCAGAGCAGGGTGTCATGCTCAGATTCCCTGAGAGGGAATTCTTCAGAGGAAACCATACCATGAACATGAATTAAAATCAAGTGTTTCTACCCTGGCCCTGTTTAAACTACTATAGTAGATATAGTCTTTAGGATCATTCTTTTGATGAAACAGGAATGGGAAGCATTAGAGCTCGAGGTTAAATTTTTAGTTTGAACCATGTAACTCAGGAAAAAAAAATTTATGCGTTCACTAATACAAATAAAGATGAGATCTGTTCAGATTTCAGACGGGAGAAAGAACTACATATTTCAGACATTCATGCCATTTGGAGAACACTTTTGGGTAGTGTTATGAGTGGAATGTAGAAGTGGAAGAAAAATGAGGTTTGAAGACTTTGATCTTCATTGGTTTCTAAAGAAAGCAGAGAGAGAGAACCAGTCAAGAAGTTCAGAATGTACAGAGGACAGGAAGCTACTTTGCAGAAGCTGGAATTTGCCAGAATGGAACATTTCCTGATGAACTTCATGCAATAACTTCAGAGGTAGAAAGACCCCACTGCAGTCATTTTGAAAGGAGCTACTTGCTAATCCAAACCAAATTTTATTGTTTGTTGGTGCTAGAACTGTTTATCAGCAAATATTCAGACAAAATGCAGCAAATTAGAGAGGGGTTGGGCCAGAAGGGGAAAAAGAGTAAGAAAACACAGTTCACAGCAGCACTAAGAACAGGACATATTGTTCTGCTGATTGTTCCTTTAAGCATGGATAATCATGTACAATGATGTACTCAGTTTAAGAGGATTCTCCACGTGAAAAATGTTCTTGAAAGGTTTAAACACCGTGAATGATCCAACACTCACCATAGTACCATGGGAACATGGGCCACTTAGAAAGCAGCTATTTAAAAATAGAAAGCAAGAGAGAGACACTAAAAGAGAAAGACCTTTGCAATTTGATGCAGACAAGATTAAGTATATTCTGAGTAGGGTCAAATAGCCTTGACTGATGCAGCAGAGGATAAGCCATCTTTCAGACAGAGGAAAGTATCTTTCAGGATGTCATCTGGCTAGGTAAGTGGTGGTTGTAAATGTGGGAAAGGGAAACTGCTACCAAAATATTTGGTGCTATAGAGGTGTGGCCCTGGGAAGAAGATGGAAATGATTTACAATCATAAATCAGAAAGTTCCCTGAATATGACAAATACGGTTAAATGAAACANTTATTTATTTATTTAATTTTTCTCTTTTTTCTTCTTCCTTCCTCTGCCTGAAATTAGCCTGGGCAAAATCACGTCTGAGAGCAATAGTCCAATGTTTTAGAAGTCAGAGCCAGTGAGGAGAAGAGCGTTTTGAAGTGACTGCATGAACTGCCCAAGCCAAGGATGCTCAGTTGGCAGTAGGAAGGCAGTGGTTTTCATGGCCACTTAGGCCTGAGAAGGTCATCACTTGACTCATGAAGATATATTTCATATTTTTTGTATGGATTGTTTTTCTTCATCTCAGCTGGGGTGCTCTGGGAGGAATTACTCTGAAAGCAAAAACATCCTGTTATTTTTGTTTTAGATCCTGGACCTAGGCTGCTACAAACCCATCAGTTGTTAGCAAAATGTTAGAATACACCTTGAAGGAATAAATATTAAAGATACAAAGTTAAGAATGATAAAATAGGAGATTAGTATAAAAAAGATAGACTGCCAAACTAAATTGATATCACTCCATGATAAGATAACTGGTTTTCTAGACAAGTTAAATTTAATAAATGTATTCTGTCTGGACTTCGAGAAAACCTTTAATGTGGCCCATGCTGAAAATGATTCTTGAAGCTTCAGGGGTGGGAAATTAGTTTAGGAGTTAGCTGCGGAGCTGTACATATGTAAGGAATTAGCTGGTGAATAGTATTTGTGATCTAGGCTATTATGATAGTCTAGAACCACAATTCCCCTTTCATTAGTTAGAAATTGTTGTGTTCTATTTCAGATTACTGGTGACACAAACCCAGAGATGTTGTAAACGCAGAGAAGAATCAGGACATTACAGAAAAAAAAAAAAAATAGATACAGACATTAAGTAAGAAAAATAGAAAGAAATATGGTAGGAAAAATACAGTGTCTTGTACTAGGGCACATGATATGTTGTGTGTTCAATTGTGTTGTATATTTCAAGTTCTTGAACTGGGAATTACTGGAGAAGGAAGAAACTAGAGGCATGAATGATGTGTATTAGGCAGTCAGAAGTTTTTGATCACCATTGTGAGATGTCTATAATTAATAATAATAATAACAGTATTCAAAGGAAAAATGACTTCCTTCTTGCAAATCAGTGACCTCAAAAAGTGCTCCTTGCTGTAGTTTGAAAAAGTTATTAAGAAAAATTAGATTAAATTGGACTAGAAGAATGATTCAGGAACAGAAAGAACAGAGTAAAACAGCTGCTTTTGTTTAACCTGGGTGTGTGGGGGGGAAAGCTAAACAGCAGTATAATCTTTCTTCATAAGAACATTGAGAGAGGTGACTATATTGAGGCTGTTGAGAAGTTATGCAAGCCAGAGTCAATGCTGCTACAAGAAAATGTTAATACTCTTTTATTCATATACAATGAGGCTGAAGATTAGCTTTCCAGAAGGAGAAACAAGATTTTCTCAGCATGAATGACTGCAGAGAGTTAGGGTTATGAACCTGAAGTCTCCTGCCTCAACCATAGGAACAATACAGTGATAAAAGACCTCCCAGGATCTGTCTCCTGCTTGCGGCTTACTTTGCTGCTTCACTGTTTTGTAGCTGCTGTACCCTCACTGAAAAGATGCCAGACAATAACACAGTACTGTATTCGTGTATGGTCAGTGTTTCTTTGGAAGCAGTGTCTATGGGAACATAGATGAAAATTCATGGCAATGACTAGGATGGGTCATTGTAACTACTTGTCTGCGCTCTCCTGGCAATGTTGCCGCACCTGCAGCCAAGTTCAGCTAACTAAATTTGCAGTTGTTACACACTGCATATAAACAGCTGGATTTCTTTCTTCCACTCTACTCTGAAGCAATGAAGCCACAAGCAAATCACATTTGGTTTGAATCATTGTCATCAATTAGCAGGAGAAAAAAAAAAAAAAAAAGTGAAATGGAAAAGCTGAGACACAAAACTGAGATGCACTCAAAAATTACTGAAGTTGTAGTGCAGGAAAAAAAAAATGGAATAAAAATATTTCCTATCAAACAGAAAAGAAAAAAAAATATGTATATATATGGAGTCTTTAGTCCTTACATTGGGTAATGATCCCAATTCTAGTGATCTCAGTCTACCAGCTTCTGAGGGCTAAGAAACTAGCTAACCACACAAGTTCAAATCTGTGTTTATTTTCAATGTTCTTGTGTGATTTTGGGCAGGTTGCTGAGGATAAGATACAAAGATCCCACTGCACCCTCCAGCTTGAGTATTGAACTATCCCTGATAAATCTCGTGCTTCTGTCATGGTTGAAAACAGAGTTAAGGAAAAACGGAGTATTCCATAGCATATACATCACGGCACCCTGCTCTCCGGGAAAAGGGGAGGGGGGCGAGGGGGAAAAGCCGCGGTTTGAGGAGCTGTGTCGGGCTGGCGCAGGGCCATGCTGCGCGGGCAGGCGCACGCAGGCGTGGTGGGGCGAGTCCTGGTGCTCAGGGGTCTGGCTCTGGGTGGTCGGGCTGGCGCCTGGGTGAGAACTTGCCTTTTTCTGTAAGTTAATTGTTTTAT
>VXAV01000520.1:0-20811 GCA_013399715.1 Alectura lathami | reverse complement strand
TGGATGCCCCCTCCCTGGAGGTGTCCAAGGCCAGGCTGGATTGGGGCTGTGAGCAACCTGGTCTAGTGGGAGGTGTCCTTGCCTGTGGCAGGGGATTGGAACTAGGTGATCTTTAATGTCCCTTCTAACCCAAACCATTCTATGATTCTGTGATGTACTGTCGAAGCCTGAGACCTGTAGGACTTGCTGCCTTTTTACCCTCTCCTAATCTGTCATTTTCCTTCCTATTTCTTCTTTTCCTGTATGAGTAACACTTTGTGTGTAATACATGTACCAAATGATAGTTTCAGCAGAAGTAGGTATGCAGAGTTTCTTCTTATGGGAACTGATGATGAAATTTTTCTTGCCAAGTGAGTAGTAAACTTCTTAAACATCTGGTACTGTAATGTGAAGTGTTCAATGAAAAAATTCTTAGCACTGTGTGTGAATCATTGTCTTGAGAGGAGGGCAACAGAGATGGGAGCTTATTTAAGACAGGAAAAAGTAAATCTTACTTTGATTGTCAGAATGTTAGGCTTCTATTACTTAAACATTCCACTTAAAGCAAGGTACTTCGTTTGAAAGGCATGCCATTTTAATTACTTCAAGCTATGCAATACATGCTCATACTTTTGTGTCTCAAAGAGGCAACCTGTAAAACACAAACAGCAAATTAGCAATAACTGATGATTTTGAAACATAGTTTTAAGGTACCTTGGTGCTTTCTAGAAAGCACAGCTATACAAAGCTTGGGCTTTTTAAATCCTGTGTACATCAGATAAACCATACTGATGCAGAACTCTACTATACATAACTGTTTGTATGTCATTGTGTTAGGCTGGGGAATTCATAATGCTGTTCTATCGTTTCAACCAAAATGTAGGAGGAAACTAAATGACCTCATTATTTTCATTTTATTGGTAACCTCTTAACTGTAAGGCTAGTAGTATGCATTACTAATTGAACAACAGACTGTTCTCTGTGGTGGGCATACTGTATTTTCTCTACTGCAGACATATCCTGTTGTCTGATGGTTCAGAACAGTGGAAGCTGAGAGTGAAACACTTTTCCAGTAAGAATTTGTGTCAGAGAGAAGAGAGATGTAGATTTGTGGATCACACAATGACTGGACATTGCGCTGTTTTTCCAGTCTTTACCTCTTACTGATGCAATTTATCTTATTGACCTATCAGGTTATGTCTGTATATCGTGCTGTTGATGATGGCAATGTTAACATACGTGTTTGGAAAGAAGCAGCAAGAATGCTAAGAGTAAAGGTTTACGAAGTGTTCAGTTTCAAAGATGAAGACGTTGAGACCATCTTTAACAATGGCCCATTCTCAGAAGCAAACATTTCTGACTGATCAGCGGTCCTGTCGATCATGGTCCTACCTCTCTGTCCTGCATGTCACAGATACCTCCCTCTGTATTACCTCCCTCTGTATTTAAACTGTGTGTGTTTCTGAAGTCCCTATGCATTCCACTCTGGCCTCCACTTCCTCCTTCTGTTGCATTAACTTGTATGGGAAATATTTCTTGTACTCTGTCAAGCTGAGCCACTTCACTTGTGAAACTGAAAATGGTTAGTGGAGCAAGGTACGAAACATTTGAGTATGCAAGTGTAAAACAGTGGATAAACTGGTGTTGGATAGCAGGGTATTCTTGTCGTTCTTTTTGCAATTCTTATTTACCAGCTCTTCTCTGTAAGAGCATTGCCCTTGCTACTACTTTGCTGCTGAATTGTGTTACACAGCTGTGAAAGGTCCTGGTTGTTGTGTGGTTTGTAGTTGTAACAGTTGTACCAAAACTGTTCTGTGAACCAGTAAATCTATATTGGTATTCTGTGGTTCATGTAGGTATCATTGGTCAGCTGAAAAACAAGAACTGTTTATTTGCAGCTGATTGTTCAGTTTTGAGGGAGGATGGACATTTCTGGGGACAGAATATTTCAATGTGTATTTTTCCTTCAAATTTTAAAAATCTATTGTAGTTCGCAGCTGTACTGGAACAGTCATTTAATTAATTTACAACCTGGGAATTCTTAAATTTACAATATATGAAATAATACTAAAAATTGCAGATTTAAATGCAACTATATGACCATTTCATTCTTAATTCCCACAATAATGTATATTTGCTTTTCTAGTTTAATAATGAATTAAATTTCAAGTTTAATAATGAATTGTTAACATTTTTAGTTAATCATTTATTCTTGTCATGGAATAAGCATGTTGCAGTTTCCAGCTGCTTTCACTTTCTGCATAAGTGGTTACTTCTGCAAAGGCTTGCCTGCAAGCACCCCCTCCACGTATGCTAAAGTTTTCTTCATGGTTATAACTTTTTTTTTTGCCTTTTTCTTTCTTTGCTTTGTAAAATTAGATTTTCAAATGGAAGTAGTGTTTCAGATAAGGAGGTGATATTAATTTGTCGTATCGTTTACTAGGAGTATGCACTAGAAAATTGCAGACAGATTTGTGATGTTTTCTTGGTGGTCCTAATTAGAGGTTCATCTTTTGTTGCTGTGGAATTTCTGTCAGTGAGTTGATAATAAAAATATCAAAAATGTGATCTTAAAGTTATTGAATTAGGGAGTTGTGATTTTTAAATCTTAAATACAGGCTGAAGCAGTAATCAGAAGAAAACTGGTTACTTTTGGACTGCTTGCTCTTTTTTTTTTTTTTTCTTTAGGCATTTCATAATGATGTCTCTTTCCTTAGTCTGTAGTTACTTGTCCTAGTTGAAGACAAATGGGAAGTTCTGTGCTCTTCACTATTGGGCTGTGAAAGAAAGTCTTTGTAAGCTTTTAGCAGTGAAGGACAGGCCATCTCCTCACTTCAACCTCCTGATCATTAGTTGGTATAAATCACTTAGACTCCTCCTGACTTACTATTGTATTGATCTCCAGCTCATTTTGCCAGTTTTCTGATTTGGAAATTGATTTAATACTGAATGATGTAGTTGAAGCCAGATAAGCAAGCAATGTGTGGCAGATTTTGGTAATGCCTTTGAAAACATTGTTGAGTGCTTGAGAAGCATCTGTGCTAAGATTTGATCATTTTAATCTTTCTTCTGTTTTTTTGCCTTAATCAGTTTATAGTTTTTCCCTCTGCTTGGTCACCAGTTTCTATTATTAAATCTTTTATCTTTATTCTAGAAGCAACTTGAAGTTGGTTGTATGCAAATTTTGTATTTGTAAGCACCATCTGTAGACATACTACTCATGTTTACATAATTATTGGGTTTTAAATGTCATAATTTTAAATCTTCATTAATTGTGGAGTTTGATTGCTGAGTTTCATAGTTGCATGTTTATAGTCAGTTTTTAGTGGGCATTTACACTACTTTTTCAGATACTGAAATTAGGATCTGTGGTTTATCGGTACATAAACCACAAGGCCATCTAGTGCTTTACTGAAAGAGTTGTATGGTTTTGCCTGCTGTGCATCCCTTGAGGGACCTGTTCTTAATCATTTTTTCAGTTTATTTTGTGATCTTCAGTCCTTCAAAACTGTTGGATGAGTGCCACCAAATCCATGTCATTCATGGTAAATAAAATGTAAAATAGTTGATAAATAGTTACCCTTTACATGTTCATTATTTGAAAGTTTCTGAAACAATATTTTGCTACTTTTTTTTTGTACAGACGCATACTGCGATGTGTTCCTTTTTTTTTCAGTGTTGTCTGCAAATATTACACATAGTCCATGCTTTCAACCTTTGATATACTTGAATAACCTTTTTCAACGTGAATCTTTATAAATAAATTTACTAGAGGTTGTTCTAGTTATACACAAAAGGTTTCCAAGTGTGAGTTACACACTTACAAGCACTGTCTGTAGTAATATTTTTTTTCATAGAACCACAAAATGGCTTGGTTTGGAAGGTACCTTAAACACCATCTAGTTCCAACCCACTGCCATGGGCAGGGACACCTCCCATTAGATCAGCTGCCCAGGGCCCCATCCAGCCTGGCCTTGAACACCCCCAGGGGTGGGGCACCCACAACTTGTTCCAGTGCCTCAGTACCCTAATGGTGAATAATTTATTTCTAATGCCTAATGTAAATCTACCCTCTTTTAATATTTAGCCATTACCTCTGGACCTATCTCTACAATCACTGATGAAGTCTCTGCCCATCTTTATTGCAGGGCCCCTGTAGGTACTGCAAGGTTGCAATGAGGTCTCCCCAGAGCCTTCTCTTCTCCAGGCTGAATAACCCCAGCTCCCTCAGCCTGTCTCCATAGGAGAGATGCTCCAGCTCCTCTGGACCTGCTCTGTCTACTTCTGATTTCTTGTGCAAGGGTCCCTGCATCTGAGCACAGTGCTCTGGTACATGTGAGTGAAGCAGAGGAGCACAGTCGCCTCCTTCAACCGGAAGCTGGCCACACTTCTTTTTATGCAGTCCAAGATGTAGTTGGCTTCCTGGACTGCAAACGCACACTGGGGGCTCATGTTCAGTTTTTCATCCACCAATACCACCAGGTCCTTCTCCGCAGGCCTAGTCTGTCCAGTCATTGCCCAGCCTGCATTTGTGCTTAGGATTGCCCCAAGCCATGTACAGGACCTTGCACTTGACCTTGCTGAACTTCATGAGGTTTGCACGAGCTTGGTGGTATCAGTACAGATAAGTTGATGTAGCTGACCCATCTTTTAGTGGAGGATTGGGAAAGGTGGCATCCAGAGGTCTTTTCTGAACTTAGCATTCTGTGATTTTTTTTTTTTTGATGTAATTCTCGTAAGACAGAAAAATGTATTCATGTTGTGCAAATCATCACAGCTGTTAAGTGCCAGCAATCTATTATAGAATTCTTTTATAGCATTACTTCCTGACTTTAGTAACTTATCTTTCACATGTATTATATTGCCAGGAAATGCAAAATCTGCTTCTTGTCCCACATGTACTTCAGAAAGTGATTTATTGCCTAGATATTTTATCAACCTTTTTACTTCTAAATGCTTTTACATTAGGATAAATAGGAAGCTTCATGGCATGTGGCAATTTTAAAAAATATTTTTTCACATCTTCTGTTTTTATTAATTAAAAGTATATTTTTCATCCTTCTTATTTTTCCTTGGAAAGCCTTTAAATATTCAGTAAGTTATTGGGTGCTTAGTTTTGTCGGTGTTCCTGCTTTAACCCTTCTTATGCAGTGCATGCATATATACCACATTATAATGAAGAATACTCTTTCCATCACCATCTATTTTCATTGGATTCTTCTGAGTCAACAGCATCCAGAACAAGTTTCTTTAACAGGATTTTGATTTAGAGCGTCAGCTTTAAAGTTTTTAGGTGTGTAATTGGAAATTGTCATGACAACTCTCCCATGGAAGAGCAGTGCTTTGAGCTTAAAGGCCATATCCTACCATCCTCACCGATCTGATTTGAACTGATATTACATTGTGAGGAATGAAAGACGTGGTAACAGGAAACTGCATTTAGGTTTTTGCTGGATTTCACTGTGACATTAGATGTATTGATTCTGAATGGAGAAGACGATTTTAAAAGATGATGCTGATATCACATGGAAAATGAGGAGACTTGCAAAGTGGCTCTCATAAAGAGTGTTGTAAAATAAGTAAATAATTGCTATTGAGCTGTTCAAATTTATATCTCATTGGAGCTTATTAAAATTTCCTAAAAATTCTGCTTTGTAAGTGGCTATGCTCTGTAATTTTTGTACTTGCTGTTGTGGTTATAATACATCAGTATGTAAAACAGTCTGCAAATATACCTGTGACTGTCTTCTATTTTCAATCTTAATCTGTAAAAACAAACAAACAAACAAACAAAAAAAACCACTACTTTTCCTAAATCCTTTTCAGAGTTGAGCTATGCACTAAGCGACTACAGAGGAAACTGTAACTTTGTAGGCTAGTACTGTGAACCTTTCCACTTTGTACAAACGACCATCTTGAACTGGTTTCCAGCTAGAGTTTATTCTTGTATGATATGTAGTGGAATTTAACTTTCCTTTAATATTATAAAACCTTTTTGTCCACTATGTATTAATAAGCAATGAGGTCTGTTTACTAAATTTACTTCTGAAAAGGTAGAAAAACATAATGGAAATTTTATGGCAGTGATTTCTTACAGCTTTCCAAGAGTGCCAGTCTCTTGTAATATCCTTTGTGAATCAGCACATGTATAATAGGGTTTACATGCTTTATGAAGGCTAAATACCAAAATTGCCTTCTGAAGTGAGTGAACTTGGAGAAAGCTTACGGAATATGGCAAGTCCCAGTCCCTTTTCCATCTAGGTTCAAGGTCTGTGGTAAAGAGTGATTCTGAAAGACTTTGATTCTTTGAAGAAGTTCCAAAGTCTGATAAAGGCAGTTGTACGAACCAGTGCCTTAAGAAGTTGTTTTTGCTTCTGTGGTTGTTTTTTGTTTGTTTTGATTTGTTTTTTAATCCTAGGATGCACTTCGAAGCAAAAACACCTTGGGGAGAGGTGTTTACTTGAAAAATCCTTGTGGAAGGCTGAACTGAATTGAGGGAAATCAGATGGGCGTTACAAGCAGCCGTATACATTTTTGAAACAGTCACAAGGGTTGTGACCATTGCTTAGAAGCAAGCAAAGAAATTTCAGGTGTGTGACACACCGTTAAAGTTACTTTGGAAGAACTGAGCAACTGACCAAAACATTTTTTTTTTCCTTTAGCCGTGGGAAGCAAACCCTTTGCTTGAGAATCTATATGTTCCTTGTTAATAGTGGTTACTGCAGCAGATCAAAGGCATTATGCTTGTGAGCGTGGCGAAGGGTTACCAGAAAAGAGGAGCTCTTGCAGATTTTTTTATATGTTTCAGGAAGCACACCTTACTGGAAATGGTTTGATCTTGCTAGAACTCCTCATTTCTCTTACTATTCATAACAAAGTTGAGTGCATTCTAGTTAAGATTTTGCCCTCTTAATTACAATTCGATGTTTGAAAACTGTATTATTGCATGTCCTCCAAAATAAGAGGAACAGGAGGAAATTAAAGCAGATAAAAGCAAATGAAGTCATTGACTTTTATTAGGCAATGATTGATAATGTTACCTAGTAGAAGTGTTTGTAGTGCATTGTGTACTATTCAGGGTGGTTTATCATTAGTAAAACTCTGCAAGTGTACTAAGTGAGAGTTGAATGAAGTAGAAGTTTTACATTTAAACTATTGAGATAGTTTAAAAGTAGACTGATAGTCTAGTATAGTGCACAACTATTTTACTTCTTTATTGTCATTACTATTTTTTCCTCTGCAATTACGAAGGGCTCACCTTTGCTGGTTGGTGATGCATTCTTCAAGGATGAACATACCCCTTTTGTTGTTCAGGTCTGAATAACTGTAGCGATCATTCTAAACTATAGCTGCAGTCTAGTTGGGGAAGTAGAAAAGCTGCGTTTCCGGTTCATCCATTTCATCTGGTTGCAGAGATCTAAAGGTCTTTATATTTGTCAAAGCAAGAATAGGAAGCCTGTGGCTCAGATTGAGTGCTGGCAGTTACAGTTAAATTTGGAAGCTGAATCTTTTCCAGTTCCATGAATCTGTAATAGGGTAGTGATTATTTTGTTGCTTCCACTGACTGTGTAGGAAGAAATGCCTGTATCCTTGTGGATACTTATAACTTTGTTTAAAAAGACCATTCCAGATGGACATGGAGATTTTTAAATGCAGGATGCATTTTAAAAGGCTCTTGGTGGTTTTTGTTTTTCATTCCTGACCCTTTTTAAAATTATTTTGAATTTTTGTTTGTTGTTTCTTTTGTTACTGCTTACAGTAAAAGTGATTTAAATAATAATACTATTCTTTGTACCTGACAGCTCTCTTCACAAAAAGTAGCTTTGTTTCAGCTTTCCATTTGAGTAATGCATTAACAAGACTAAAAGCCAATGTAAAAACTGCAACACAGAATAGCTTTGAAAAATTGGTAAACTTAAGTGTAAGCTTGATTCTTAGCAGAATTTACAGCAATCTGTCAGCTGCTGATGTTCTGCTGATTGTTTAGCTTGGAAAAGAGAAGGCTCTGGGGAGACCTCATTGTGGCCTTCCAATACTTGAAAGGAGCTTACAGGCAGGAGGGGGACCGACTTTTTACACAGGTGGATAACGGTAGGACAAGGGGGAATGGGCTAAAACTGAAAGAGGGGAGGTTTAGGTTGGACATCAGGAAGAAATTCTTCCCTGAGAGAGTGGTGAGGCGCTGGCACAGGCTGCCCAGAGAAGCTGTGGCTGCCCCATCCCTGGCTGTGTTCAAGGCCAGGCTGGATGGGTTCCTGGGCAGTTTGATCCAGTGAGCTAGTGGCTGGCAGCCCTGTCCATGGCAGGGTTGCTGGAACTAGATGATCTCTGAGGTCCCTTCCAACCCAAGCTATTCTATGATTCTGTTATGACTTTTATAGCTGTATGCGCTCTTGATGTGTGGTTATATGTTAATGCATGTTAACATGTTTCGCATGTGGATTTGCTTGTTTTAGAGATTACTGTGGTGAACTTCAGGAAAAGTTTTTGCTCTGTTATTTTTTTAAAAAAATAGTTTCTAAAGTTATTGAGGAATATCAGTATAGCCTAATATTTTCAATGTGTTGTTTACACGTTTCATCTTCGGAATAGAGAATCTCATATCTTGGAAAATACTTCCTTGATTTAATCAGATATGTTGCCCAAGTGGCTGAATTGTCTCTGGATTTATTTTGTTGTGGAGAAAGTCAGGTAGCTACATGCCATACACAATGAAGATTACTGCTAAAGAAAATAAATTATGTAGTCCATTTGAGTATATGAATTTTTAAAAAATTTATCATTTTTTTGCCCATTGTCTAGGCAAGGTGCTTTTGGTGTCCCTGCGTGAGCAATTGGTGGGACAAGGTGACCCCCAGAGGTCTCTTCCAACCTCAACAGTTCTGTGATTTTTGGAGAAAAATAGTAATATGTGCAAAATTGTGGATGCATGAAAACAGTAGTAGAAGTCTATTCCTCTTTTCCTCCTCAAAGGAGTGGATGGGGCAGGGGGAAGAGAGAGAAGGTAAAACAAGGACATGCAGCGTCTTTGATGTGTGCTGTTACCATGGACTAGCTACCCACTTGGTACTAAAAGGCATTGTTTAATGTAGTGGATAGTAGTTACAAGGTAACGTGATGGTAATTTTTAGTCCAATCAGATCTAAGTGACTCATTTTCTGCTGTTCCTTGTGTTGCATGCTGAAAAGGAAGGCTCTGGAGAAATACCTGCTTGGCTGCAGACCATGTTTTTTGGAGGAGAGCAATGAATACATAAATGACGGACACAAGGAAAATAATAAGCTGTCAGAGCAGTAGGGAGGCAGGTCAGGAAACAGTAAGATTGCCTGTTATTCCTTTGGCTACCTAAAAGCTGTGCTTGTAAAAGTTTGGAGAATTGCAGCTGTCTTCTTTCTGGCTTGTCTTTGTGCCCTGAGTCAGCAGAAGCCCCATTCTGTATGAGCACAGGCACAGCAGCTGTACCTACTGATTGTACCTTTTCAAATTTACTTTTCCTCCCGTCTCCTTCTCCAGTCTCTATATGTGTGGATGTGTGTGCACAATCACACCTGTCTGAGAGGCTCTGTGACTATCACATCCTTGGGAACTGAGACAGCTGGAGAAACATAGGCTTAAAGGAGCAGAACAGAACCAGACTAGAATAAAAAGACAAATTTAAATCTTGGACATAGAGCGAAGAAGTGTAGGAAGGGATAACTTGTTTGGTTAGTAATCACAGTAAGTTTCAAAGGCTGTTCTGAAGGCACTTTGGCCTTCTTTGTCTCCTCTAGCCTTGTGCATTCTGGAATTGCTGTGGAAGTAGGAGTTGGGTAATACAGAAGTGTCCTGTTTGTGTTCTTTAAAATAGTTTGCAAATGAGGTGATGAAAGCAAATGCCCTTGTCACTGAAAACAGATACAAAAGCTTCAGTGGGAGCAGATTCTACTGATGAGGAATATGGAAGTAAGTAACATACTCAGTTCAGAAGTTGTTTTTATGAATGGTGTGCCTTGTGTCCCTGTTTATCAATATGTATTTTTTACACAGTTCCTCAGAGGGATCGTTTTGGTTTATGGTTCTGCTTTGCTTTTCTAATTGGGGGAAAAAAAAAGTGCATCTGCTATTGATAACCCACAATGTAATCTATATGACCTGCAATGTTTCACATGGTCTCCAGCAATATGCCTTGGGTTTGACATTGTTCTTTCACACATTGAACAGTGATTCAGTTTTGAAATGTTACAGTGAATCTTTGTTCTATGCACTTTTATTGTTTAAGTTAATGCCAGCAGTTATGATAGGAGCTTACAATGTGAAACTTACAAATTTTTCTTAT
Source organism: Alectura lathami (assembly GCA_013399715.1). Lineage (NCBI taxonomy): Eukaryota > Metazoa > Chordata > Aves > Galliformes > Megapodiidae > Alectura > Alectura lathami. The sequence continues at coordinate 10,517 of VXAV01000520.1, read as the reverse complement.
TCGTTGGAAAAACTAAGTTGAAACTGGATCACAGATGCGATGTTTGTGTTATTGTGATCTGTTCTAAGATGTGTGACTAACTTTGTCCAAATAATTAGAAATAAAGGGATTACACAAGCCTTGTGTACATAAAGACACTTAAGGCTTCTAATGTAAATTAATAGGAGGAATTAATTTAAAGTGGGTTAGTTGAGTTACATTAAACATTGAGTTTATATTCTCATTCAGAATTAGCTTGAATTCAGTTGCTTTTACTGCACTGTAAAATTAAGCTTCATCAAATGAACTCTATTTAAATTTGAAGAATATTTCCAAACTGGTTTGAGGTAGTTAAATCTGTTTTAAAACCAAATAAATACATAAATCAGATTAGTGTTTTCCAGAATTTATACAGATAAGGAGATTTTTCTTTGAAGTACTGTCCTTTATTATACTTGTTTTATACTATCAAGGTTGTGGTGGTCCTATCCAGACAAACATCTAACTCTGGTTTTGCTATGAATTTTTACTTCTGCCAGTATGCTTTCACAACTATTCCGTGTTCCTTTTTGTTGCTGCTGGGCTTGATAAATTGTGGAATTATTTCTGCAGTACCCAGTGGAGGTGAGCTGAGGGCATTTAATATGGTGAAGTCAAACACTGAAAGCCCCCAACTCTTTTTGTGTGTGGATATCATAATGTTCAGATTCCACCTGATTGTTGTTGATGGAGTATTTGTTTGTGCTGTGACGCTGGTAATTATGGAAAGTTTGGAAACTGGGGAGTTTAAGCTTAATTAAGGAGTTCGTAGCCTGTTGTGACCAGCTTTGCAAACCAATGCTGCAGTTGACAGGTAGCTTTGTTTTAGATTAGTGATATCTGCGCCCTATCAAGGCCAGGATATGGAAGGTGATTAGTGAGGTGAGACATTGCTTTAGAGAAATGTTTTTCTTGGAAATGCATCCATCCTTTCAGCATGGTTTGGGAGCTTAAGAAACTTCTGTCACGGTTCTACTGTAAACATAACAAAACCACCAATAACAGCAGAATTTCAGGGTGATGTGGAACACTTGCCTGGGCAACTGCCTGAACCCTTCCCCAGCCCTGCAAAGGCTGTGTGCTGATACAATAATATTCCTAGCTGTTGAGAGAAACGTGATTGTTACCATCTAGCTCCAGTTGCTCCTGGTGACCTGGTAATCATTTGAGCTTGATTTAACAGTAATTCCAACACAATACATCTAGATGTTGTGTGCCACATGCCTCAGGGCTTATTAATCACCTTGAATATGTGTGCTTTCCCAGCTGTAGACTTCATTTGTTTTCCTGGGCTGTGTCTTTGAGCGCATTGTGCTCCACAGCACAGTCACTAGGTGTCTGTAGTGTTCATATGAATAAAAGCCTTTAGTCACCAAATTCTCAGCACAGTTGGGAAAAAGGGATATTTTGTCTGTCTAGTGATGTTGTTTTACATGCTTGTTCATAATCTCTTTATTTGTAATGGTGATAGGAATGCCTACCTGGAAGATGACAAAATCATAGAGCTCTGCATTTTTAAGATTGATGCATTGGCTAGTGTGTGACAAAAAAAAAGTTTATATATTACTTAGTTTAGAATATGAACAGTAAGATCGGTTATTGAGATCAAATTTGTATGTGTTTGAAGTCCTTACACAATTATTTATTAAACAGTAACACTGCATTTTTTTTAAAGGTTACTTTCACTCTCATGTTTAGTCTTCCAGAGCAATGCGTTCCTGCAAGATGGTAGTAATTATAACGTTAAATTCCGTAGATATTTTGTGATTTTTTTTAATGTTAGTGTATTTTTTCTTAGAGTATTTGTTTTATCTGTATGTTGCATGGTGAATACTATATAACTACAAAAAAATAAAGGTATTACTTACGATTGTACTGTCCTGTTGCAGGCATTTGCACAAAGCAAGCTCTTTCTGTGGTTCTGCATGTAGTTAGTAAAAACAGTGATTTGTTTAATCATCTTCTGCCAGATGATCACTGCACTTGTTTCTAAGTCCCTCATTCTGATGATCTTGGAAAGCCTCACCCCATTTCAGTTATATTTTACAAGTGTTAGAGGTTGCAAAGACAGCTGGGTTAGGGAAATTCGTTGTTGGTTAGGGGAGATACTGATATCTCAACTGAGAAAGAAGCCACAGCATGTACTGTCTCACTTTCATCTAAGGGCTGAAAGATAAGGGCATGGTTGAGGGAGGAAATGGCACATGTTGCAGACATGTCCTGGTTTCAGCTGGGCCAGAGTTGATTTTCTTCAGTGTCTAATGTGCTGTGTTTTGGATCTAGGAGAGAAACAGTGGTGACAGCATGCAGATGTTTTAGTTACTGTTCAGCAGTGCTGCACAGAGCCAACGATGTTTCAGTTTCTCAGCTTCTCATTCTGTCCTGCCAGTGAGGCACAAGGAGCTGGGAGGGGACAGAACCAGGGCAGCTGACCTAAACTGGCCAAAGGGATATCCCATACCACATAGCATCATGTGAAAAGAACCTGCAGAATTGTGGGGAGTTGGCCGGGGCAGGCAGCTGCTGCTTGGGCTGGCTGGGCATCAGCCGGTAGGTGGTGAGCAGTTGTGTTGTGCATCACTTGTTTTGTAAGTATTCATAAATATATAGATGTTGTTATAAATACGATTATTTCTCTTTCTCTTTTCTGTCTTAGTTTTTATCTCAACCTGTGAGTTCTACTTTTTTTCCCAATTCTCCCATCCCACAGGAAGGGGGGCAATGAGTGAAAGGCTGTGTGGTGCTGAGCTGCTCGCCAGGTTAAACCCCAGCAAGAGGGCTGTCACAGAGCCTTTAAACAGAGGAATTGTATTATTAGGGGGAGGAGATGAATGTAACTAATACACAAATCCATTAAAAAAAAAATGTCATCTTGCCACCTGCAGTGTTGTAGAACATCTATCCTAGATGTATATGAAGGTTTAGTTTGAGAACAGGCAACAAGATAAATATTAGGACAAAGGGAGTTAAGTATCCCAGGTCAATATGAATTCCAACATAAAAAGGCAGCGAGCTGCTTTTGAAGTGCAACACATTAGATGTGTTTATAAAGAACTTTATGTTGACGTTGTGGATCTCTAAAGAATGTTGTGCAACAGTTTTCTTAGTGTGTAAAAAGTTTAGAGGGATTTTGTTTTCCAAAGCTGAAAAGGAAGCAAAAATGGTGTGACTACAAGACTTGTGCAAAATAAGCTGCTGCCTCAACAGATTTCTCCCCAGTATCGTTTAGTAAAGATTATGAATCATCTGAGAGAGCTCAAGGACAGAATAGGAGTGGGAAAAAGCTCCAGAATTAGACAGTTTTTGGTCTCTCCGTTTTCAGCAATCCGTGGTTATAGATCCAGCCTAATTAAAGAAAGAAAAATCTCTAAAATATAAATTTTATACACAAATCTTTTTAGAAAATGGCAGCATTACTACTAGCTAACAAAGGAGACATTCAAGAAGAGATTTGAAAAAGCAAGTTACTCTCGTTCCTCTCTCATACCTCTGTCACAACTATTTCAATAATAAATGTGTGCTGTAATCTAAAGTGCTCTCCCTTTGACAGTGCTGGCCTACTGAACCACTTTAATTGCTCTTGCTGTTACACACATCTCTCAGCTGTATCTAATATCACCTGTTACTTGTGTTTGATAAAAGCAGAAGTGCTGTGCTCACTGATAAAAGTGCAATTCCGTATGTACTTTGTTAGTTGCAATAAAAATTGCACGTGGAATATGTAATATAGATGGGAAATAAAATGCATGAATTCCTGAAGTATTTTGACATCTTCCCTTTGTGAATTTCTCAGCTATACTTTGAGTGCTTCTAAGCAAAGTTAGTTCTATACAGGTTAGTGCTGTGTTTGCTTCTGAAGGACAAAATGATTCAGTTGATCTCAGTAGGGTCTGAATCTTTGACATGAAGGAAGAGGTTCATAAAGAGGATGTTTTGCAGTTTAAGTTTAAAAAGATGTAAAAAGACCACTAATAAACTCCCCAGATAAATGAATTCTCCCTGAAAGAAGTTTTAGCTTCTTTGTTTTGCAGAACTGGTGAACATAACTAACCTATTTCATGTCTAATAGCTCTAAAAGTTACTCTGCCTGCAAAAGTAATGTGTAATTTTTTACAGTTTAACTTTTTAAAGCATATCAGTTCTCTGGTTTAGGTGTGTATTGTTAGCGAGACTTGATCTCGTATGGCTTCTCCAATGTGGAGGAGCCAGTAGTATCTTGATTTGGAACCAGATGCAAAATTTCTGTTCCATTCACTTAATTTTTTTTTTATTTTTGTGTTTTGAGATGTCCATGGTTTTGCCTAACAGTAACGCTCGTTAAACAGGCTCGGTTTTGCCTCGCTTCTGTAATGAAATAGCAGGAAATTTTCCTATGGAGCAGTATTCTTGGTTATTTACATAGCTCCACCAATGCACCGGACATTTTCCATGGAAATCAACAGTTGTGGGACTTGCATTTTCCTCTTTGGCTGCTATAGGCTACACTTGTTGATCATCACAACACTTCATAAACATAATTCAGTTTTCTGCAATTTTTGGGACATGTGTTGCCTGAACGAATAGGCTTTTATTTTAATTGGTTCTTAAGTATTAGTATATGAAGGGCTTGATATCAGCTGCTTTTAAAGACTTCTTAGTTTGAAGGCACGTGGATTAAGTATTTAGGATGTTATTTTTAAGTGGAGAAAGCTGTTTGTGAGTTTATTTTTATGTAAATTAAAATGCATAAATGGGGAAAGTTTCCTGTGTTTTTTAACCAAGGAAATGGCTTTAACAGAAAAAGGTCCTAGTGCTGTTAGGGACTTGCTTCTTCTTTTCAGGAAACCGTTCTAATGGTTTTTTACCCTTTCTAATTGCAATGTAGCAAAAAACAGTCAACATTTCCTGCTACACATCCATGTAGTATAGATCAGGGAAGCTGCACACTACTCTGGGTATCTTTTTTTGTGGTTACTCTGGTTCTTGTTTCTTTTTGTGGTGGGTTGTGTATTTTATTTTTTCTCTGTTGTCTGACTGTATTAATTCCCCTTCCCTCCCCTGCTGGGAAGAGTTATTGCAAATGGGAAGGACTATTAAGTTTTATTTTGTTTTGCCTGGTAGAAACTGTGTGCTCCTGCTCTAAGGGCCACCCACCTTCACTTGAATCCACAGATCTCACACTCACAGATGCTTCCACCATCTTCACTGGTGTTTGCTGCCATGTACTGTGTTGCCACTGGCACTAGTAGTGTGTAGGCAGCACAGGTGTCAGCATCATTGTTACTCCTTAGAGCAACAAAGGGCAAAAGATGGTGGTGGGAGCCACAGAGAAAGAAGCTAGTTGCTGTAATTTTTTTTTTTTTACTAGAAGTAGCTCTGTATTCAGAAGGGACTTACAATTGTCCCAGAACAGTACATTTCCCTTCAGTTTCCTTTTTCACAGTAGTTATTTATGGTGATTTTAAGAAGACGCGTTACGTTTATGCTGGTTTGGAAATTATCTCCAACTCTGGTCTTTCACTTGCTTGGTCAGCGTCAGTCGGATTCCACTGGCTGATCGCTTTATGAATCAAACATAGGTTTCACTAGAACTCTGAATTTCATCCAGTTTTGTGCTTCTGGGATTTCCGTGNCAGAAGGTGAGACCATTCTGTGTAAGATATGAGTTTCCTGGGTTTATACATGTTTGTGTATTTTCATGGGCTTTTACCATTAATAATGAGTCTTCTGCATTTCTGACCCTCCACTCCTTCTTCCCTCCCTTCTCTTACACACCACCACCCCCCTATTTGGTCATTAAAGTTAGATTCATGTCAGGTGGCTTTATAACTTCTTGCATTACTGTTTTAAGACAGCTCCATCAGTGATTAGTTACTGTTCACTTCTGATGCTGACTTTCCTAAGATGGATTCAGTGCTAAAAACCTTAACCTCCTTCCTTAGTATATTTGAAAACATTTAGATCTGGAAACTTGTAACAGATTTACTGTCATTGTATTAAACTGTAGCTCTGGTTTGAAAACCAGAAGTCTGCCCTCTTGTGGGTATACATTATTATTTATTCTGTCACAGTATCTTACCTGAATGGGAGCTAGAGAATATTCGTGCTCTCTTTCTGACTCTCATTTCTGAAGTGATTTTTTTTCCTTAGTGACTAGCTTATAGATTGATAGCTAGGAGAGGTTTGTATAAACATAGTAACTAACAAGAAAAGTAGTTTATTGCAAAATGTGGAGGTTTAAAACTGGTTATAGTTTATTATACTATGTTTGATTATTTAAAACATAAGAAAAACTTTACTGCTAATTTAAAAATAGCTAATATATGAATTGTACTGGCTTATTTTTGAGTGTGCAGCTGCAGAAATTGGACTTAATCATGGTGCTGTGGTTATATCAATACTGTGCTGCTCCATGTATAAGAAATGAAAACCGCTTTTTAGTTTTAATGAAAATATTTAAAAGATTTGATAATTGCAACTAAATGCGATGTAACGTAAAGTATTCTGTTTAGTTGAACAATTTTCAAAAAGATCTAGATTTAAGAAACAGAAACCTAGTACCATAGCCCTTCTTGAAATTTAATTTTAAAATGTTTGATTAAAAAGAAAAAATCAAAGAAAACCCCAAATTATGAAGGATGAAATATTTAAAGATACATACTAAATTTCTGAATGCTGAGTTTGGTTACTGAGCTTAATGTGCATATTGAGCTTACTACTGGGCATGTATGTTACTGTATATAAGCAGACATTCTCCTTTATTTTGTTTTCCACTGCTCTCATGCATGAACATAGTTAAGCCATGGAAAAATGTGGTATTTTTCTTGAGGAGGTGAGAATGTGTTTCAACCAAGAGGAACATTTAATAAATGCTGGAGTTGAACTTTGTGTGTGGTAATCAGTGGTTAGAGTCCTACAGTTTTATTTCAAAGTCAGATGCTGCAATATTTGGGGAAAGAAAAAATACAGAACAGATACAGTTTGTTTCTTTTTTTCTTTTTGTTCCTGCCCTGGCCCTTCCACCTCCTTCAGCGCAATATAGTCAGCGCTGAAAACAGTCAGTATTTTCTGCTTATGGACTGTTCTACAAACCACGTGTTAACTTTACCTTCCTGTTTAAGGACAAACAAGTAAATGTGTTTTTAAAATTACCTTTTTTTTAGGTATTTTCTTTGCAATGTTAATTTACAGTGAAGGAGAATATGTAGATAACTGTTAAAAAAAAAATTAACATACTGAAGTAGTACTTTAAAAGTGTAGTTTAAAAATCTTATCCATAGCATCATCTTTCTTTTAATGTTGCTTTCCTTGCTATCTTGGCTTGGCTTCACTTTTTTGCTGTGTCTTATGATGATGTCTTTTCATATATTATTCTTAATATATGCTGCCCTTTCACTGTTCTCCTTTCGCTGAGGAGTTCTTTGTATGACTTCCTTTGTGCTCTGTAGCTTCTTTCTCTCTGGAATATCTTTCATACACTGTTTCTTACAGAGGGCACGCACATAAGTAAGTGTATATTGAATATGCAGGGTCTGCTTTACATATATGTAAATTGGATGTGCATATTTTTGAACTGCTACACTCTCATGCGTTGTTTAGAAGCTTTCCAATGAGCAGTTCTTTAATTTCCTTAACTCAGCCAGTACATATTAACAGTTTCATTTTTACCGATCTAGAGGTGGAAATGCTGTACCACCAGTAGTTGCTACTCTACAAAGATGATAGTGTAAATTATTATCTAGATATTGATAGATTTTGGTTCTGCTTGACTAATAGTGAGTTGCTACTATGTAATACTTTAAACTCTGGTTATAGTTCAGGAATGGAGACAACAGCAAAGCAAACTTGTCCATCTGTCAAGCCATTAATTGTTGCGTCCTCTGATTGTTTGAATGCAAGAACCTATCTTGTCTTGAGTTCTCAATTTTTCTACCCTGTTTGATTTTTTTTTTAATTCCTTAAATGAGTGATTTTGCTAATGTTCTCAGTTTGACATCTGATTGTATTTCTAGTTTCACTGGACCTCGGTCTGTAGTTCTCAAATTGAATCTCACTTTTTTTTTTTTTTTTTTTTCCAGTTGTATAACAGATGTAATTTTGCTCTCAACACAACAGATGTAATCTTTGGACCCAGATATTCCCAGGTGGTTTCTTCACATTGTGTTTTTTGCATAAACTAGTCTCATCACTTAATCCCATCAATCTTTCTTTTGTCTTTTTTCTTCTCTCATCTGTTTACTCACATCGTTTTACTTAGAAAAACATGTTCCTCTAAGAGACTTCTTGAATCACTGTGCTTAGTTCCTTGCTGGTGCAGGCAACCACATCCTGTCCCTTCTGTTCAACATCCGTATGATCCATCTTAAATTAATGGTGTTGCTTAACTGTGCTACTTCTCTTAGTAGAAGGTTGTTCCTGAAAGTGGCTGCTCTGATGGTGAGAAGCTCTGTTCGGCTTCTTTCTTGCTTGCACTAATGCCTACATTTATTGTTGTGTTTGCATCGGCCTTTAGCATTCCTCCTTTTCAACGTTATTTGGCTGCTATGTAGAAAGGAGCCATGTCCGCTCTTGACCTGTGTTTTGTTAGCTAAACTAACTAGCCCCTTCTGCTTTTCTCTTACAAAGAAAGTTCGTTCTTCCCCTAACCCTCCTAGCTTGCTATATGCAGCCTCAGGTCTGGGCTTTGACAGTTTGAGCTTCTTACTGTTTAACTGCGGAGAAAGTTTCTGATTTAAGTGTCTGGGTCTGGATGAATATCAATATAATTTAATTATTGTGGCAGTAATACCAGGAGAAAACTCTCATTAATAGTGACAGCCTCTGATGTTTACACCTTCCCCAGGCTATCGGGAAATGAAAGTGATAAGACTTTTTTTTTTTTTTTTTTCCTGTGTTCCATACAGGATTTCCAATAATACTGGTTACTGACATGGCTTTAGTCAGTTCTGATACAGTTTCAGTCAGGAGAAATGGATCATCACACACGACCTTTCTATTACTTTCTAAATAACGTAATTTAGAAGTATTAGTAGCACTTGTGTTTGTTGTTGCAGACTTACGGGAAAAGTTAGCTTGTAGGTTGGTTTGTTTGTTTTCTTAAATAATTTCTTATTTGTGGAACTAAGAAACCAGAGAAATACTGCTTATAGTAGTTTCAGGTGAAGAACCTCAATTCGTGTTTGAGCTACACTGGGTTCCTGAAGGGTGTTTTCTCCTGATTAAAAACAAAACAAATATAAAAGCTCAGACCATACAGTGTATCCATGTGCAGCAGTTTCTTTAGTTAGATTTCACACCTGTAAAAATAAATTATATTTTCAGTAAACAAATGCAATTTATTGGTAAGAATGAGACTGTGACAGGTGCAGCAAATGAAGTCAAGTCATTATAAGTTCTGTTTAACCTCAGTGTTGTTTTCTTTTTTTCAAATAATTCAGTTATGTGTAGATAGGGAAACTGAGGAGTTAACTTCGGTCGTTCATGAGAACTTGAAATAGGAAGAAGACTTACAACACAGATTTCATGTCATGCTTGGCATATATTAGCAGGCGTCTCCTATATGTTGCGATTGATATGACAAAGAATGAGACAATAATTACTAAGGAAATGACCGATCTTTTGTTTTATATATATCGTGGACGTAATTCACAAAACTGTTTAAAGTGTAAGCAAATTGTGATTTCAGCATCTTTAGTAGACAACAAATGCGTACAGAAGTCTTTATGTTTTACAAACTGTTAACACAGGTGCATGTCTAACTTGGGTACATACATTGTCCTGGTTTCAGCTGGGCCAGAGTTGATTTTCTTCACAGTGTCTGGTATGCTGCTACGTTTTGGATTTAGGAGAGAAACAGTGGTGACAACATGCAAATGTTTTGGTTGTTGTTGAGCAGTGCTGCACAGAGCCAAGGACATTTCAATTTCAGTTTCTCAGCTTCTTGTACTGTCCTGCCAGCAACGGGGGTCAAGGAGGCACAAGGAGCTGGGAGGGGACAGAACCAGGGCAGCTGACCTAAACTGGCCAAAGGGATATCCCATACCACATGGCACCATGTGGAAAGAACCTGCAGAATTGTGGAGAGTTGACTGGGGGGCAGCCACTGCTTGGGGACTGGCTGGGCATTAGTTGGCAGGTGGTGAGCAATTGCATTGTGCATCACTTGTTTCATATATACATATGATAATATTTGATAATATAATATATGGTTATATATATACTATTACTACTATTATTTTTTTTCTTTTCCTTTTCTGTCTTAGTAAATAGTTTTTCATCTCAACCCATGAGCTCTACTTTTTCTCCAATTCTCTCCCCCATCCCCCTGAGACAGACAAAGGAGCAAAAGACTGCATGGTGCTGAGCAGCTGCTGGGTTAAACCACAGCACATAGATATATCAAGTTCCTTTCCTTTAGAATCATAGAATCACAGAATGGCTTAGGTTGAAAGGGACCTTAAAGCCCACCCAGTCCCAACACCCTGCTGTGGGCTGGCTGCCACCCACTGGATCAGGCTGCC
>VXAV01000517.1:385076-401095 GCA_013399715.1 Alectura lathami | reverse complement strand
TTTTTTTTTTTTTTTTTTTTTTTTGTTCTTCCCTGAAGAAGCTTTTCCAACCTGTTTTCTTTCAAATGAAGTACAGATTCAGACTATTGACACAGAAATTACCCGTGCCCTCCTGTACAGCACTCCTCTGTTCCTGGAATGCTGTTTTTACTGGGCCCTTGCTTGCGGAGTACTGGCTCAAACTCTCCCCATCAGGCTCAGTGACAATTAGCCATGCCCGTGTCCTTGGGCCAGCTGCCAGATCAGTCCCCTCAGCTGAAGATCATGGGGAAGAAAACAACAGTCATAAAACATGGGCAGTTCCACCTCCTTCCTGTCACCTGGACTTGTGCAGCCTCATACCCTGCCATTTCTCCAGGAGCAGATCTACCACCTGGGGATGTGGTTGCTCCATCCACTTGTTCACAGGTGTGCTGCAAGCGGTTGTGAGGTCTCAACAGCTGCAGATTGCTAACAGTCCTTCAGGGGATCTTCAGGGCTGTGCTTTGGGTAGGCAGGCCCTTTTGCTGGTCTGACTTGGCTTTGAGGCTCCCTCACCAGCTCAGTTTTGAGGTTGCTGCTTCATTGAGCTGTGGTGTTGAGCCACATCTTGTTAAGCCTTGCAGCTCCAGAGCTGAAACAAGTGGGGTTTATCTGCCAGATGTTGCAGTTTGCGGCCCTTTGCATGGTGGCTGGTGGCTGGCATAGCAGCTGCTGCTGAGCATGCTGCAGTGGGGCCTGTGAAGCCTCATGCCAGATCCTGCTTGGATAATACCCAGAGCCCATTTCCCACTGATGGATAAATAACGAAGTGGTGCTGGGGCAGTAAGTCCACCCAGTGGCATTTTCTGAAGGGTAAGCAAGTGAATAAATAAAACATAGATCCATGTTTATAGCTCTGGTGTTTCTTCCCAAGTGGTTTCCTTTCCAGACTAAACAAATAGTCTACTTGGAATGTCCTGGTCCTAAGGGTCTTGGTTTTACTGCTCTGCTCTGAACTCTCTTCAGTTTGTTTACAGCTATATTTAAGTGAAGGGCTCAACAGCTGATAACTACTGTCTACTTTTCCAGCACTTACAGCTGCACGTTTTTTCTGTGTTTCACCATAAATGCTTCTATTGATACAATGCAAAATGGCATTTTAAAATATATTGTGCACTGTTGGTTCTCTTCCCATGGTTTTGCTGCCTAGCCAGATATTTACCCAGTTTATGCACTGGTACATTTGCTCATTGACAACTTATTGGGCTTCATTGTATTTGCTTTGTTATTTTATTTCTAACCATTTCTCTAAATTGTCCTGTTCATGCAAAGCCTAATTCAGCCCTTCAAAATACTTGTGCTCCACTCATTTCTTTCGGTTAAGGTAATCTCACCACCTTTGAATGAAGCAAACTCAAGAGAAGACCATTTAGAGGCATTATGCTAACTTCAGTTTTTGGTTGTTCCAGGAACTCCAGCAGGTAAGAGCTTCATCTTTCTTTTTTTTTTTTTTTTTTTTCTTTTTATATTTTTTTTTTTTTTTTTTTTTTTTTAACTTATCATATGTTTTCCTTATTCTATGCTGGAATATGGGTTCGTGAGATGATAGGAGAAATGAGAAAGACCGTAAGGCATACTAAAGGCATCAGTGTTCATAGTTACACATGCCAAAGTTTTATGTCAGCCAGATAAGCTTGTCAGGACATTTTATAGCACTGTCACTGGTTTATTGCCATTGATTATGTGATGCATCACCCTTACTATTTCACAAGCTATTTAGCATCAGATGACTCATTGCTTTGAGTCATATGGGAGGAAAAATAAAATAGTGCATGCACTAAATACACAGCACGTGCATGCTGACTTGTGTGCTGTAAGAATGGAAGAAAATGAAGAACTTCCTGGAATCTGGAAAGGGCAAAAACCAAAATCACTTGGAAAACTACCAACAGGGATGATTTTCTTGAGATAATAAGCATGTCCACAGTTTGTAGTCAGCTCTAGTGGAATGCCTTGAGGGATTCCTCTGTAGTCATGACTGCAAACAGTCTTCAAGAGAAACATACAATTGTGAAAAGCAGCTTCTCTGGCTATGCTGGTGCCTTCTCTGGAAAATGAAGTCAAACTGTGTGCCTCCTTGTATCTATCTTGTTGTCTTTAACATAAACTAATTCCCTACCAACGCACTAGCTGCACACACAGTTTTGATTGAAATATTACTCATGTTTTGTCATATTAGGACAAATAAAATTATCTTAAAAATAGGAGTGTTTATAGCTTGCATTTTTGTTTGTTTAATGGGTGAAACTTTCTATTACAATATTTTAAAATTTCTTGCACAAACATTAAGACAGTATGTTCTTTAATAACATCATTTATTTCTTCCCGCTCCTTCACTGAATAGATCCTTTATCTTGTTTCAAGTGTTGAAAACACGCACACAAGCTGGGCTCTTGCAGCAAGTTTCCTCTTCTGCCAAAGGTGTGTTGCCTAATTTTGACCAAGCCAAGGTTTTGACTAGTTGGCCACTGAATGAACTGCTTTTTTATTTTTATTTATTTTTTTTTTCTCCACTACTCTGGTACGTTTGATCAAAACACTCTTATTAAACACATTTTTTTTTTTGTGGCTGAGCATTTGTTTATAACAAATGCTGTACTGGTTCTGACCAGTATAGTGTCACAACCACTGGCCAGAAGCAGATGTGCAAGAAGATGTAAGGTCATAGCACATGTAGATGATAGTTCTCCCTGCCAGTACTTGTTCAGGGGATTTCCTGAACGTGCTGTGGTTTGCCTGCTTGATAACCTGTGATGGATTTCTCTCCCAAATACTTGCTCATTCTCCTCTTGCATCTAGGAAACATTTCATGTGTGCATCACAATGTGGCAAGGCCTGCTATAGATCTACTCTCTAGTACTGAGTGAAGAGTTAGCAACTTTTGTCTCTTTTGAACCAGGCTCCTTTTGTGCTGTGTCCTCAGAGCTCGGAAACACCGATTCATGCTGGTATCTGTCCTCAGACTTCGACTCATGACACACTTCCATCCTGGGAGGTATCACGCATGGGCAAAGCTGTGAGGTGTAAAATGATGTTGTAAGTGCGTAACACCTCTGTGTGGGGTTTGCAGCTAAAGAAAAGTGAGAAACTGGTCCGTGGTCCCATTTCGTTCCTTGTGCTAGGGCCTGCTCCAAGAACCCTGTCATACCAGCAGATGGGCCTGGGAAGATCTCTCAGTTTGTGTTTGCAGACACTGCTATTTTCAAAGTGCTGGTGAGTGTAACCTACTGAGTATCAAAAAATACCATCAATGTTTGCATGAGAATCTAGGGATTTAGTAAAAGAATTTGGTTTGTGATTTCTTGGAAAGCCTACATGGCTTGAAAAGTCTAACATCAGATTCATATGTTGACATTATTTTTATTGAAGCATGTATCTTTAGCTTGGTTCACCATAAAGTGAAGCATTTTATTTATGATAATAGACAGTTCAGGGCTATAGGGGCATTATAACGTTGCTGGTGTAGATACAACTTTATCAGAAGATACAAACATGACCCGCAAGAGAAACAAACACCAAAGAGAACACAATGAAACGTTCACCGTTTACAAATCACTTCATTACTACAGACACCAAATGGCAGTTACTGTAAGTAAATCAGTTGCAGAGAACTGACTACATTTAGACAAGGAAATGGGAACTTCTGTTGGGGCTTCATCCACAACTGCTTAGTAGAAAAAAGTTTAATGTCAAGCATTCTTTTTTTACCCACAAAACAATGCTAACCAACAGACATATCAAAGAATAAGACTGAAAGATATCAATGTCTTTACAACTACTTTTGCAATGATCTTCTCGATTAGGTACTTTGATTTTTTAATACATTTTGTCAGAAGGTAAATAGCCCAAAAATCAGCAGCAAAAATATTACAACAACAAAACAAGTCAATACAGTGCCAATGTGTCATGTTGTAGAAGAGAATACAAAGAGGACAAACAATGATAACTTAATCATATAAAATGACACAGAGCTGAAATACAGTGCACTTAAATACCTATCTGACAAAGAATGTTAAATTCTGTACTTAGTATGTACGTTTTTTAAACATAAAATCTAAAAAGTCTTTGTGCTTAAACTTTTTTTCCTGTTAAACATAATTAGTTGCTTACTTCCAATACTGCCACTGTAACTGATATTACAACAGATCACAATTTTCACAGACACGTCAACATTAAAACATTTACCTATGAGAAAATAAGTCACTTCTCATTAGTTCACAGTGCGAAAAAGTGGTGTACACTCTGTCTTGAGAAAGGCTTTCAGTTATTCATCAAGCCAGTTGCAGAAAAGTCCTGAAATCAGATGCAGTGCTAGGTTTAAAGAATGGAAAGCAACACATCACATGTTGGGAGGAAAAAATAAATTTATCGTTTCTTCATGGATATCGTCTAAGTGACCTTCGTCTTCTGTTGTAGAAATGCCTGAGCCCATGTTGCCGTGAAAAATTCATCATGTAATTTTGTTTGCGAGTGCTGTGAAAATCAAAGGGCAAGGGAGAGGAAGAGAAAGATGTCAGTTTTTTATAGGTACTTAAATTTCTTCTGGAGCAGTGAGCTAGTGGGACAGATTCTTCTTATTCCTTGCATAGCCTTTAAGTGGTGTAAAGCACACACTTTGTACAACAAGATACAAGGGAATTGAGAATCTATCCCACTTTGCTTTTATTTACAGTTCATTCTCTTAGGGAAAGGCTAAAAGATTTCAGCTAATTAAAGCTTGTGATGCCTGGGGCCATATTCACTAAAGCTATATGCACATCATACCCTCTCAGTAAGGGGTGTTTCTCCTCTGTGGTTTTATGCTCCTGGCTCAGAACATCAACCACGTTATCCTGAGAACAGAGGGAAAGCTTTACTCCACTTCATTGTCTTCCACTGTTATTACAGAGGAAGTATAATGCTTTTATGCAGACAATATTTCCCTCCCCTACATCTCCCATCCCAAATTAAGCGAAGATCTGAGAAGTCGGCATCATTACAGCGGGGAGGAGACCAAGCAAGGGACTGCATCCTGGCTGAAGGAGAGAGACTTGTTCACACTGCATGGAGGAGAGAACCCATCCCTCTTTGTTTAGGTTTCCACCTCTACTGAGGGAAGAAAGGGCCATAAGAGGGCAGCAGCGGACAAGGCTTCTCAGCCTGGGATTTCGGTACCTGAAACCTATCTGACTCCCAAGGGCTGGATGCCACCTTCAGTTTACAAATGTCAGCAGCTTTGTCAATGGAGCTGCAACGTCTGTGGTGCATCCTTGTGTATCTATGCATGGCACATATGAACGTGTGT
The DNA here is from genome assembly GCA_013399715.1 of Alectura lathami. Lineage (NCBI taxonomy): Eukaryota > Metazoa > Chordata > Aves > Galliformes > Megapodiidae > Alectura > Alectura lathami. Next base: position 395,790 of record VXAV01000517.1, on the reverse strand, counting down.
AACTCGGGGAGAGCTGTGTGTGCAGCAACACAGCCTCTACATGCTGCTGCCCCTGCTGTGCAGAACAGCCACCCAGCTTCAGCTGGCACTTGGTCCCTTTGCATGCACATCCATATCCCCAGTGCATACACAAACACACAGGGCCACAGAAGCCTACAGCCAAACTGCATTCAGAGTTGCATGACGTTGTGGTTTAACCCACAGCAGACAGCCTGCCCCCAACAGTCCCAAAATGTTGGGACACACAAAATGTGCAAAGCAGCATCAAGCTGGCTGTGTGCATACCAGTGCCTACTTGGAGGCTGCTTTGCAAGTATGTAATGGGCTGTCAGGGTACTGAGCCTTGTTCCTTTTCTGTGCACTCACTGAGCCATCACATGAAACATACATATCCAGTATTGATACCTGCATATTGCTGATTGAGCAAACAGCAATAAAAGCAATTACTGGGAGCAATTACGGCATAGTCTATTCTACAATTTTGAGTGCATTAATATCAAAAATAGAAGATAATACTGCTTTGATTTACATAGGAAACACTAAGTAACTTTCCAGTGAAGCCACTGGAGTTTAATACTAATTAGATGAAAGCAATATGCAGTCAATATAGAAGCACAAATTTCTGCCTAGGGCACACTCAGTAAATATGTACAATATCACAGTTTATGAGAAGGAGTCACTCTGGGTCATTATGACCCATTCTGACTATTGTATATTTCCTAAAGCATAGTTTGAACTGTGCATAGTGTGTAATTTAAAATTTGTGAAAACAGAAAATCATAGCCAAATAGAATGAAAAATGTGCAGTAAAAGAAAAAAAGCAATATATCTAATGCTGCTCATTATTTTGATGTTTTTATTTTTGATTGACAGGGCACAACAGGAACTAAACAGAAACAAAAATATTTGGATAACAAAACCAAACATGAACAAAACCAAGGAAGACAGCAAAGGCATTCCTGCCAGGACTGGGCTTCCAGTAAATTTTTGAGGCAGGATTACTGCTTTGTTAGGCAGTTATGAGGGAAGTACAATAATGTGACTGAAGTCCTTACGGCTTATATTAACGACAAATTCTCACTGGCTCCAGTGAGATCAAGATTTGAACCCAGAGCTCAGTCACAGTGCTGGCTAGCCGTATCTAACTGTGGCAGCATGCAGCAGTGTAGCTACAAGAAACAAGAACTACCTGGCAAGCTCTTGCTGTGTGTCCAAGAAGCCTGCATGTCTATGCCACTATACATATTCACTGACATACGCCACCTGGCTGAGGCTTCAGCTCTGTGATCATTCGTCAGGGAAAAAATGGGAATTCCCCCTTGGAGCTGAGAGAGTGTCCATGCAATGTGCTGAGTGCCTGCCATTTGCAGGTCTTACTGTGCTGTGGGAGAAGGAGAAGAAGTCCTTCTGGCAGCAGCCCCAGTGAAATTCCCATTTTACAGGGGTGAGATGCTGAATGCTTTCTGCTGAACTCCACCTCCCCCGACACTCCCTGGGGCAGAGCTGCAGGATCAGGGCCCTAGAGATCTGCATGGCACATCTCAGAGAGTACAAATGATTTTCCATGGACCTGTCACTGATAAAACTTTGTGAAAGTGCTGTAGCAGCAGCATGTATTTCATATCGATTCAGGGAAAGTACTTACCTTATTCTAGTGTAAAACCAATGACAGCAAACAATGAAATACAACACAAGTTAGAAAATGCCTTTCAATGCATGCAGCACTGTGATTAGTCATAAAACCCTGATGAGGTTTAGAGGCAATATAGGACTTTTCATCTCTTTTGAAAATAAAAATTGAACAAATTATTTCCTGATATTTCAGATCAATCTTTATACTTTTATTTTCTATAAAATTCAGCATGCACTTTTTAGAAACACAATAAAAATGTCATAAAAGCACAGACTGCATCAGATTAAATTTGGCATAAATGTTGTGAATATTCAGATAATCACCTAATGTTTGAAATATTCCTGTTCTTTGTTATAACTATGTTCATACTTTAATTTAAATGCATTTTTCAAAACATTACTTTTTACTAAAAAATACAGCAGATGAAAATTCTTTTCCACATGAGCACTCTTTGCTAGAGCTAAGATACATAATTTGTACTTTGATGTTGCAAAATAAGAATAAGCATTCTTTTTACCAAATGTAACCTAAGTTCCTCACTGAATCATTTGTGCCAAAATGTGAGAATATCTTGACAATGAAGAGCATGAAGTGATGGCTGTGGAGGGATTAGTTCAGTTTTCCAACAATTAACCATGAAAAAGAAGGTGGGGTAAGATTACTTGCATTCCTTACACAACTCCAATTCCCATGGATTTCATCATGAGTTTTGGGGTGCAAAGAAAGCAACATCAGACCATTAGCATTCCAGTTTATCATTATCCTTTTGTTCTCAATATATTTTACCAGAAATCAGATCTGGAGAAGCCAATAAGGGCCTTCCCTATACACAAAGAAATGGCAGTTCCAAGTGCACATGCAAAAAAGTGCGGGGTGTCTGTGGAGCAGACAGGCTGTGAACTCCCCTTAGAAGGAGGAGCAGTGTGCAGATGTAATGCAGAGTTGGACATGGGCTGTTCTTAAGGCTGAAACACAGGGGCACAAAAAAGCACTCTTCCTTAAGTCTGGGGTAAATTTATTTATTTATTTTTTTATTTCTTTTTACCCTAAGAAGAGCCATAGTCATGGAACATGTGAGAGTTGTGCCCGAAGCTTTCTTTACAAATGGAGAGAAAAAACGTGGCACTAAAAAGGAATTATCAGCACTAGCTTTAAAGGGACTGGGCATCTTGCTAACTAATACCTTCTCCCATCACATGATAGGTATCAACCATTATTAAAAGAAGTTGGCAAGTGGTTAGTTGGTAAGACCAATTTCATGTGTACCATATTCAAAGCAGGTACTGTGTTTCACCTGTTGGAAAGAGGTGCTCAATGTGAGCACCATTTGCAGGGGCAGTACAGCATTAACAATATTGCTTTTTGATGAGCAATTCAAATAATTCATTAAAAAATGGGGTGATTCTACGGAACATAAAAAAGCACCTGTTCAGCTTTTCTTATCACCACTATGTATTTTGCACGCACAAATAATCTGCAGGCTAATTTTTTTCCCCCTGCAAAAAGGAAGCAAAGAAATTGCATCCTGAAAATGTGTTTGCTGGTAAGAGGATGATGTCACTTGACTCAGAAATCAATTAGAACAAGCAATGTCGTGACCCTGGCTGTGTATCAGCTGTAGGCTGCATCTGTGCTACGACTTGGCAGCTGGGCTAATGCCAGAATTAATTTCTAATCTCTGGATTGCTGAGAAGAGTTGAGCCGTGAAAGCAGGTACCACATATTTGTCCCTGAGGTGGACAGTCTCTGGGGAGAAACAGAGACATTCCCTGCATTGGCTGGGGAATAAAATTGTCAAGAACCTTGTCTGCACTACATCCCTGCAGATCTGCTCCCTCTGCAAGCAGGTTCTTTACTTGCTTGCCTTCCCACTCCAGCCCCTAGTCTGCTCAAGGAGAGCACAGCTGACTTGTCCTTGGGCTGGGTCTGCAGGCAGCCAAGCCACCAGGTAGCACCTAGGGGATTTGGGAGAATGTTTGGGAAATCAGGAATTTCTCTGCATGCAAAACCACACCTCTTGGTATAGGTCTGCTTCTTGCTGTAACACCACACAGGTCTGCCGTTGTGACATGGGTACACAGAGCACGAACAAGCGTGAAGATCTAGGGTATCTGTGAGCAGGCCTTGCATGGGGCCAAAGAGGATAATTTGGGTGGTGCCCAGAGGGGCGTGTTTCCATGTCCATTAGCTGGGGTCTCTCAGGTGAAGGAGTGACAGGGTTAAAAGTGGGCAGAGTGCAGGCTGTGTTAGACACAGACCATCAACAGCTCCTGGAGCCAGGCATGCTCATGGCTTTCTGAGGCGAGGTCAGTGTGCCAGCAGGGAGAACTTCCAATGTGAGAGCCACAGAGGTTTGCTAAGGCATCTCAGCTTTGAGAAGAGTTAGCCAGGCAGAAGCCTACTGACTCTCTATAAAATTAATGGAAAACAGTTATTATATCACCCTGCTGAATGATTTTAGACCAGGCCATGCCTTTCTGCTCTTTATCTGGGTGGGTGAAGAAGAGAACCCAAGGGACACTGCCTCCTCACCTCTACTGGAGAGCTGACCTGGGGTTTCAGTGCCTGGGGTGATAAAGGCTCTCATTTCCAGCACCTTCATTTCTAAACATCTTTTTTTTTTTTTTTTTTTTNTTTTTAAATATTTTTTTTTTTTTTTTTTTTTTTTTTTTCTCCAGTTTAAATTGCATGGAGTTCTGAATGTGAGAAGAAAAATAGGGCAGGCAAGGAAGACAAATGTACCCCAAAAGTACAGGGCTGCTGACACATTGGTCCTACTCACAGCATCTTTCCTTTGTCTCTTAGGTACCTTCAGGCACCCGTAGGGCCCTTACACTGCTGAGGGGCAGAGGCAGACAGACCAGCAGTGGCAAGGCTGTCCCATCAGCTGTTTAGGAGCTCAGGCTGCCTCTGCCTGCTGCAGGGTGCTGAGCCTCTCTGCAGTCACACACTTGCTTTTCTAGGATAGTTAGTCTTTGCCCACCTTCTGTTTCTTTCAAACATTGAGAATCCAAGGAAATTCAGAGATTAAGGCCCACATTGGTCGTTGGAAAATGAAGGAATATTAAGAATTAAAGCTAAGTCCTATCCCTAGGATTTATGATTCGTCTTAACATCCTGGTAACCCCGGTGTGGGCAGGATCACCTAGGGTTAGTGCTAACAGACAGAAGAAAAAAAGAAAGGAGAAGGCACTACCTGCCCATTGGTCTCCTTCTCTAGGCAAGGTATGATTGCTTGCTATAGCATTTCTATTGCTTTTTCCATTCTAGAATAAAATATATCTTATGATTGAATTGTCACCACTGAACCTGTCTGTTTAGTTTACAACGTGGCAACCTCATTGTCAAAGTTCTTCAGAATTCAGCCTAAGAATGCCTTTTTATAAATCTATCCTATAAATCTATCCTATTTCTACTTATGCTCCCCAGATTCATGGGTAATATTATGCTTTTTTTTTTTTTTCCCCATATGGCTTTTCCTATTTTTTTTTTTTTAAACTGCAAGGCAGAAAGAAATGGGAATATTTCATAAGTAGCAGTTCCCTTTCCCATGGTTTCTTAAACACTGTGAACCTCCTGCAGGTTTATGCTCTTTTCTGTCTCTGCTGATGCAGCATTGTACAGCCACTAATTAACTAAGGCAGGAATCACAGTCATCCCTCTGTTCCTTCCAGCTTTAAGCTTAATGTTATGAAAGCAGAGCCCAGCAAGGTGTAAAAGCAGCAGAGCGTGTACAGTTACTCAGTGTTGGGACCAGTTTGGCTTGGGGTTGATATGAGTGCCATGCAAGCTGGTGCTGCTCAGTGGAAAGAAGTACAGGGCTAACCAGCAATCAGATAATCCACTTTGCTACTGTTACAAAACATTACTTGCAGCGTGTCTCTGCTAATTCATATTTAAAGACAGAAACCTTGTAATTACACATTCTGGATGTTATCCAAGCCTAATTTCTTCATTGCTGGTTTTTAAATCATTCAATAAAAGGAACGTTTGAACCTATCTATGGAGCAGGCACGCCTCTCTCTGCCAACCACTGTCAGCGATGAGTTCCCGCCCGTGAAGCCACTAGCATCTCACTTCTACTGGAACTAAATTGTTAGAGAAAAAGCAGGTCATCTCTCCGTGACGTAACACAGGAAAAATGGGTTAGCTGTGAGCGAAACCCATCTCAATAGTGGGAGAACCAGGAGGGTGAAGACACTTTACTTGGTAAAATCTTGACAGGGGGATGAACATAGCTCGGACCATAGGAACCTGATATAGTGAACCCTGTTTCTGAACAGTATCCTTCTTACTACAAAAGGAAATGAATAAGGCATTAGTTGCTAATGCAAATTTTTCAGAGGCACAACAACATTACTCTGTGCAAAGAGCAATACAGCAGACTCTTTTATATCTTTGAAATGATATAAATCAGCCTTACATGGCAGCATGGCATTGAACAGAAATATGCTTTATGTTCCAGCACAATATATTTCACAGTCTTTGCTGCATGAAAGGAACGCACCAATACTTGGTGGTGATAGAGCCCCGCTTTCCCTCCTGCATTTTCCATGAGGCACAACACATACCCCTGCTGTGCCACTTATTTCATGACCATCCTAACTGCTGCCAGCTGCAGTCAGGGCAAAGCGTTAGCAAAGACTGATTCTCAAAGGTTTCTCTGGGCCACAACAATTCTTACTGAGCTTAACACTCCTGCCATGCTGGAGGTATTTCAGTGCATTCGGAGATGGGGCGGGATGAGGTGAAGCTGATACTCACAGGACGACTTCTACGTGGTCCAAAGCCCACTGATCGTGACCTGTTCCGTTGTGCCGGGGCTGCCACCAGCGCAGTAAGACTCCTTTCATTCGTGCCTCCCTGTCATGACAAACATAAGAGCCTGTGAGAGCTCCAGACTATCAAAGACTTGCACTTCCCTATCTACCCCCTAACAGAAACTGAAAGCAAAGCCAAAGCCTTGCTTGTACACCCTGGAACATCAACACCCTCTAAGCACAAAACATTTCATGCCGAAAAAAGCACACGCAAAGGAGGAATTTAATATTTGTTTCTCTCTTATCTTTTAAACAAGTATTCCATTGGGTATTTTTTCCCAAGAATTTTGATAAACCATACACTGTTCTTTCTTAATCAGCTTCTTAATCAGCCTTCCCCTCAAGCTTCCTTCTTTGCCTGCCCTCTCATCAACCTTATTTTTCTTGCAGTGATGCAAAGATAGAGTCTCTCCTAGCAGAAACGTATCTCGTGCATTTAGACATAATAGAATGTGACTGGGTACTCACAGGGGAACATTATAAGACACTCTTTGGGCTTGTATAAAGTCCTTTGGCTGATGCTGTGCAATTACTTGCCATGTAATTCCATTATTTACACTGTATTGGAGGAGCACTGCCTTGTCTACAGTGTTAGGATCACTTAGATTGGTATTGCAACTGTCTGTTTGTGAAATGCTTCCAATTTGCAAAACAAACATGATTTTGCTGTAAAACAGAGAGAAAAGGTATTTTCAATATGCAAAAAGTATTCAAACAAGAACAATAGTGCTTCTATGTCTATTGCAGTTATTAAAAATTTCATGATTCTCAAGAATCATTACTTTTAACATGCAAAATAATCTGTTATCACATCTCTAAAACACTACTCCCCTTTCAAAGTAATAATTAGTGGGTATAAAGTATTTCCATATATTTGAAGGCAATAGATGCTATTTTATAATGTATCTGCACAAAACTGAAATATATAAACAGAATAAACAAGCAAATGAATGTACAAAAAGCTAAAAAGGGGGCAAATAAAAGTTGAACGAAGTGCCTAAAAGATTTCCAAGATTCTACCTAAGTGTTCAAGTAAGCAACAAACAGTCTGATTTATATCTGGCCCATCGGCTAAGTCACTCTGTTTCTAATTATTCTTTACACAAAACCAGTCCAGAAAGCTGTCACTCTGCTAAGGGTCAGCAGAGGCTTGTCGCATTTGTTTTTCCATGGCCAAAGAGATTTAACAGAAGAAAAAGATACACCTATTCATTGCCAGGTGAATATAATTTTATTTGACAACTGAAACAGGAAAATGAGTGCATAATTACTATTAGCATCTTTACTCCTGACTGCGATGGAGGCACATACAAACATGGGATTTGTTTTATCAGATCAGGCATTGGTCCAGACAGCCTGGTATCTGGTCTTTGCCAATGGCTTCATCGTCAGTTCTGGCTTACTAGGCAGTGCTCTGTTGGGCGTGATGAAAACAGCCGACCTTTTCATCTGACTTCGCTTCCTCCTCACTCTGTCTCCCAAATGAAAGTCACAAAGCATTTTGCCAGCCCTAGCGTTTATCTGCCAGCCACATCTGACTGCATGGTAAAACCAGGTTTGTCCATCTTCTTCAGTACTGGCTTACATAGCTTCACACACATAGAAAGAACTTCCTTTCTCGTGAGCTGCTCAAAGAGCATTTTACGCTCAAAGTATTACCTTGCCCGGGTGAGATCCAGAGGCTTAGTCACAGCTTGTCGTACTTGACATCCATTAAAATAGAGTGAGTCTCCGTGGGCATAGGGTGCCAGCTGTCCACATCCATTTCCTATCACTCCCCCCTGAATCGTTTCCCAGTTTATTTCAGTGACTCTTTCAGATTCAAAATTATCTTTAATGTAACTGGGTAGATCGTGGCTGAAAATAGAGCAGTCATCACCTAAAAATGACACAGTGAAATTATAAAACACACAAAAATCAAAAGATTCGGGAAAATTCAGTCACAATCCATTGTAATTACATTCAGGTTTGTGGCCCAATACACAGGGTGACTACAGGCTGAGTATGTTTCAGCAGATCCACTGCTGTACAACATTCATTTTCAGGAAATCGAGGCTGCCAGTGTGTTAGTTTGTACAGCAATGTAACTTCAAGAATTGCAGTAGGGTTTCTCCTGTTTTGATTGCTGCCAACATGAGAAACCTCAAATTGCTGCTTGAAGGGAAATGCCTTTAAAATTGGGAAGGAATCCGACCTCATAAAGTCACGAGGCTGTCCTGGAAGGCTCTAAACACTTTGGCTCTGCTCCCACAAAGCACTTACACTTTAATAAGGACGCTCAGGTACTGTGAGACTTGTGCTTATCTGGATTATGGCATTAGAGCCGAACACCCTGTGGGGTTTATGTGCAGATCTGAATCCCTTACAGTGCCAGCACCTTCTGGATCCCATGTACACATCCCTTGGGAATGGCTGCACCCTTGGAAGGAATACAGGGGTGAAGGCCATGTCTGGGTAAGCAGGTAGCGACATCCTGCCTTCAATGAAGATTGAATGGGCTTTAAATACAGTGCCAGACAGCAGAGACTACTGATTCAATCCAGGAAGAGTAAAGGATGGGAAGAGCTTTTCCTCAAAGCCCTGCCAAATCATGAATTTATAGTCTGTTGCTCAAGCATTCCTGTGACGAATTTAGACAGGATATATTACTTTCTATCATTTTGTTTAATTTTGAGCTAGATTAGACAACAGCAGTTGTATAAGAAAGAAATTGAAAAAACAAAACCTTGATATCCTTCATCACAAATGCAAATGGCTCCAGTTGTGCAATATCCACGACCACTGCAGAGCTTAGGGCACGCTTCCCCAATGTACACATGGTCTATTGCCCAGCTTTGTTTCTCTAGTTCTTCTCCTTTCTGAATCCACCTGAACTGAGTCGCACTGCAAATATCAAAATCCAAACACCATATTATGATACCTAGCAATTAAACACATCTGTACAGCGAAGTTCTAATTTACCAGCAGCAGATGAAATGAAAAATGTATGAAAGAGTTGTGACTTCAGTAATTTAATAGAAGACCCAGCCTGAATGGGTGACTCTATATTACTGGCTGTAGCCACTTCTATGAACAAAAAGCTTTCTCAAAAACATTAGTTATGCATCAGATTTAAACCCAGCCATAAAGAAGCCTTTTTAATTCACCAGTTGTTCAAAAGCTAACAGTGCCAGCAAGACAGCTGACATTTTATAGGCCCACAGTGAGCTGACCTTTCGGTAACCTACCTGGAAGAGACATGATCAGGCAGCTGGATAGTTATTCTTCTCCACATGGAGCTGTTGACAGAGTTATAGATGGTAGCTTCGTGGAATTGAAATGGGGAGCAGCCAATGCTATTAGATGAGGAGGGAAGACAGTGTGTCTGTACGAGCTGCCATGAATCTGTCCTGTAGGAAACAACAAAAAATTATGTTTTTAGAACAACTGAAAGAATAACAAAAGGAAAACAGGTAATTTCTAAGCATCATGGTGCTTCCTGTCTTACTAAACAAACCCACGAGATTGTCAATAGTTTGCAAGCTTTGCAGCCACAGACAGACAAGAGGTGAGAGGATGAAACCCTGATGTGGCCATGGAAGACTTTCCATGCTCCATATTCACCTATAAGCCTTTAAGCGCAGCATACACCTTCCCTTTTGCAAATGATAATGCATTATTATACTACAGCACAGTGTTATTACAGAGGCAATGCTATTGTTCGTCACATACAGACAAAACCAGAATTAAGTAACCTCCACTTCATTACAGTTTGATCCTAAATATACAGTCCTGTACCATAGTAAAACAACAGTTTCCCATGATTGTGGTTTTCTGCGAGCACATTTTTAACAGAAACATGCTCATGACTGTAACTGCAAGCTCGATGCCATGAATCTGTCAACATCTGGGATAAATTATAAAAAGAAATTTATGGGACTTACGTACACAAATCCCAGTGCTTGCAAACAGGATTTGTTCAGATCCTCTTACAAGATGAACATCAAAGAGAATGTTTTGATAAATAAAAGCTCTTGAGGTTTTTAATATCATGCTATTTTTTTTTAATCTATATTTTCTATATGTTCTGCTCTCATTTACCTTGCATCCTTAGTGTACTCCAGCATCACAGAGTGGAGGTCCCCACAAGAAGTTGCCTCACAGCCAACCACAATCTATAGCACAAATAAAATTGGCTGCTGTAACAAGTCACAAATCAGATAGATATTTAATGTGATATATGATGAAGTGTTTCTCTCTCTCTCTTTTTTTTTTTTTTTTT
>VXAV01000517.1:366295-378604 GCA_013399715.1 Alectura lathami | reverse complement strand
ACTGTAAAGATTTTTTTTTTTTTTTTTTCCCTCAAGAGTGAATGAACATAACTGAACTGAATTGCCTAAATGTGCAAATACTTTAGGGCTAGACTTTAACATATTTGGGAGTTAATCCAGCACATTAGAATTTGCATGTGCAAATGAATGGGTCTAATTCATGACTGTGGTCATTTAAGACTCTGTAACACCACTCCAGTACACATCCAGTATGTATGGTAGGCATTGCTGTATTTTCTCGCCAGCAAAACTTGAACTGCAATGAAATGTCAAGATTTTTCTTGTATTCCCTGCTTCAGTAAGCTCTTTCATGATAGAGACATGCCTTCTACAGATCTTGATCAATTATAATCACATGAGAAATGGTGATTTTCATCTAATGAAAATCTAAGAATGAACAGTGAACTTTATCACATCTTTATCAGGCAGTGTTATTTAAAAATGAACAAAACATTTCTTGGATACTGTAGTAATAGTTTTGCTAAAAAAAAAAAAAAAGATAAAAGGTCTGAAAATGGATTTGAGTATTTTCAGACTGTCAGGAATCAAAATTAAATTTCCAGTGTGATCAATCTCCTTCTCTCTCTCTCAGTAAAACACATACCAAAATTCACTCTTTACAATATGCAATAAAATTACCTTCAGTGTTTGGGTCAGATAGCAGTTTGGACCTGAATAGCCAGGATCACAGATGCATTGTTCTTTCAGGCAGTCTCCATGACCTCTACAATTTTCCAGACAGCCAGGGCCCAGATAGAAATTATCAATGGCCCACTGCATATCTGAATATTTCTGGTAGAACCGAAACCTGACAGGACTACATGTAGAGAAAGAAAGGAAAACATACATATGTATGAAACAACACTCAAATGAAAACAGGTAGGTGAAAAGCAATATACTTATGGCTGTGCTATCCTCCAAGATTCCACAATTAATATCTGTCCATCTCTGTTGAAATCGGTTTTATGACATGCTCATATCTTCTTCTATATCTACGATATATAGGATTCATAGAATCATTGAAGCAGGAAAAATCTGTTCTGGTTTCTTGAGAGAGGATTTCATTTTTGGTTATAATTTCTTTGCAGAGTATTCAAAGAACATAAGAGATTTTCATTTCTGCAGACAAATAGTTTGCATATGTGTGGACTACTGCAAACAATAGGGGAACTTTTCCACTCAGTAAGGTCATAAATCCACTCGCTAATTGAATGCAGCTGATTGAACAGAACAGAACATGCTGTACTGGAGTAGACTCCAGAAAAGCAAGGATAACTTTGCCAATTGTTCAGAGCAAGAGTCACGATCAATCTTGTCAGGAGATAAAACTATACAGCATACATGATGAACTTAAACATTGCTAGTCTGCACTTCCCTTGAAGGAAAATGAATAGGCAGATGTGTCCCCTGTTGTATTTTTCAGGAGCTACTGAATCCAAGATAAAACAAGTAGCTAACTTGTACTTACTTGCCCACAAGGTTTTCAGGCAGTGAGTACGTTACTCTTTTCCACCCTTTTGTGGGAAAGAAGACAGATGGCTGTGAAACACTCCCGGAACATTTTGGATCAGCTGGTAAACACTGAGGTACCAAATAACTCCAGCTAACACCAAAGTCAGTGGAGTACTGCACATGGACCTGATTTTGTGCAAGTTTTTCCGAAGTTTTACATCCAACAGAAACCTAATGCGGAAGAGAACATAAGTAAATTAGAATTAATTGTGATGGTGACTAGAGTTTATAGAATATTTGAACCTGAAATCTGACTGCAGAATTTTGCTTGAAATTATGACAGTAACAGTTCTTGTATGGTACCGGTAATCTGTAGAAGTCATCCCAATATTCCCAAGAATGAGAACAGTCACTATATTCAGCTTTTTTTTTTTTTTTTTTTCCTTCTTCTTCTTCTTCTAGCTAGTTCACCTTTCAGAATATCTAGGTTTTGTCACTTCTGCCTTATACCCCAGTACCCCATAACTGATAAAGTTACTCTCTTCTCCCACAGAACCTAAGATATGAATATTTTGGGGGAGGCTACCCATGTCATTTATGTCCAGTGGACCTTCTTTATAAGAGATGTGCAAAAGGCTCTTACAACTTCCATATATTGCTAGATTATTTCTTCATTGTAGGTAAAGGGATGTAAAGGGGTGATTTGGTTGCAGGTTTGATGTGAATGCATGCTCACATAGGAAAGGTGTGGCCGTTTTTGAGCTGCTTTCCCTTCACTAAGCAGCTGTAACAAAATAGACACCTTATACATGTTTAATACCCTTATTACATGATGTCCATACAACTTCTGTGCTGGAAGAGAGTGTGTCACCTCTGAGAAGGGCTCGCAGTATTAAAGATGACCAACTAGTAGTAGGTAAGACAAATGAAGAAAGCCTAATAACAACACTTTTCCCCGCAGGGAATGGCTCATGCATTAGTATAGACATCATCCTAGCTCTTGAAAAAATCTACTTAGACTTGGAGCAAAATGGGTTTTAGAATAATTATTTTGGAGACAGAGATTTTACCTTGAACTGCATAATCCAGCCTTCTGTTGGAGTCAGGTCGTGGGTGACTGCATAAACCTCTCTGCCATCATGACTCCCACAGATCATGACACCGTCAGGGGAGTCACAAAACCTCTCAACTGAGCAATCATCATGGAATAACCAGTGCTCATTCACTTGAAAATAAATGGGAAAATCAGTAATTTCCAGTGACAACATGAGTCAAAGAAAACACCTAGGTAGCAGTGTTAACCACTAAAGGTATTTTATTTTTCAGCCTACGTGAGAATTATTTATTATTGCTCCTGAGAATGTTTGTACTCCCTCTTTCCCATGTACATATTTATTACATTTATTGCTCAAGTATCTCTTGCATAAGCATTATATCCTTATTTTTAATGTTTAAGAAATAAGGCTCTGAGATTTATTCAAAACATAAACTTCTGTTGCACTGGATGTTTTAGAATAACTTTATAATGGATGTGGACTACATGTCTGCACAAAGGGTACCCCAGCACTGTTAGTTGCTAAGCCTTGTAAACATTCAGAGATACTTCCTCTTCCACAAATTTCATTTCTAAAATGTAACTTAACTTCCCTAAAGGAAGCCAGTTGGCAAATAGGAAACAAACAGGTGAAGAAAGCTGCCTAGGATAACCTGTTGGTTTTTTTCATCTTTTTTTCTCTCTTTGAAGATAAATTCATCTTCTAAGTAAATTCACCCATTAAGAAAAGGAAAAGTTGCATGTTTTCATTTTGCATTTTGTGAACTAAAGAAAAAAAAAAAGATGGGATTGTCAATGACATCTGTCACAGTGAGACAAAGATTCAGAGGTGCAGCAAGGTTTTGAAATCCTCACACTGACTTCTTGCTCTTTAATTCAGATCCATGTAAAACCTCTACCTGTAGTTTTGTCCTCCATAAACATGTCAAAGGCGATCCTCCCAGTGGGCCCTGCATCAGCAGGGGAACGCTCGTGCTGTGGCAGGGGAGCGCTGCTGAAGGTGTCGAGCATCACAGTCCTCTGGTCAGCTGAGCCAGAGATCAACACGTTGTCGATAGCCCAGTCATTCTGGTCCAGACCATCGTGTTTAGGCTGCCACCAGCGGAAGCGCGTCCCAATGGTTTTGGCGTCATAGGGAAGGAGGATGTTCACAAAACTGAAATATGTGGAAACATGTTGTAGGAAACCCACAGGAAGAGGACATTTCTCAATGCTCTGTGACAGGTGCTTTGACCAAGTCCACTCCTGCTGTCTCTTAAAGCATGCAGAAATTGGGAAAACAGAGAAGGTTAGGTGATCTAGCCTACCTTCTCCCATGGGAGACTGCCAAAACAAAGAAACTCATCCCTTGTCACCCAATGTCAACCCTTGCACAGGGGTTCAGAGTATGGTGGGGAGGGTCAACAACCAGACTGTGGTATGAGTTGTTCAAATCATGCTTTAAGGGACAAAATGCAATGATCTAGACTAGCAGGGTATGAAAACAAGGTCACAATTAGTGAAATGTTACAAAGGGAAACATTGAATTAAGATTACTATCTTCAACTCGGAGCCATTCAGTACAATTTTTTGTTTTCATTACAACAGTAATTAATAGTACGCTTGAATCAGTTGTCTGTTTAAAATGCTAGTGATTTGTTCAAATAAAATGTCAAGTAATGCATACCTCTCAGCCCCATTTTCTGAGTCTTTTAAACTAATGATGAGAAAAAGGTCCACCCTCACCTATGCATGGTTTGAACCTCATGCATGTCTGAAAATAGGATTTGAGTGTAGGGTAGATCTTTTGGTGCGTATCTGCAGTCATTTAGCTTCTCCTCTATACACCACTTCCTAATGAGTTCAAGTAATGACTTTCTGCTCTTGTCGATAAGGAACTAGATTGCAAATGAAAGTATTTTGAAGAACAGGATGGACATCATTGCTATCTTCCTATATTTCTGGCCTTGCAGTTGAATGGTGATGCTCACGCATATGTACTAAAGTCATTCATAAATGCTTGCAGGACTGGACAGGCTGAACACTTCAAGCTCTGACATCCAGACCACAGTGGCAGTAAAACAAAGAGGTTGCCACAAAACACCTGACCTAATATAGAAAATTATATATGCAGAAGAAGGTATTTACAAACCCAGGTTTGCTGAATTGGTCATAGAAAATTTCCATTAAGAGGCTCCAGGTAATTCCGCCATTCACAGAATACTCCAGCAGCACTCCTTGGTTGCGGTTGTTAGGAGTTATCAGACATCCATACATGAAATAAAACTGGATGAATTCTGCATTGGTGAGGTTCAAGTCCACTGTAACTAACATACGGCTGCAGCCCTTAAAAGCAAGGAAAAATTATGTTGGCTGGTGCTGTCTGACAAAACTTATGAACATCGGAAGTGTTAGATCATGCAGATGCTATTAATAAAAATTCATGTTGTAAAACCTTCAAAATAGTACACAAATTATAATAAATGTAAAGCTACAACAACAGAGCATTAAATGAATTTCTCTGAGAACACAGTTTCAGTTATGTTTGGTCTTAAAAATATTCAGGTGTTGCTCCTTGCACTTAGGGACTAAGCATCGTGAATGGTATTCACCTTTATGCCTAATACAAGACTTACAGAAATCCACACCTCCAGAGTAAAACACAGGTTCTCCATGCTGTTAATGAATTGCTGATTGCCTGGTAATAGTTCAGCTTATGCAAACCATCAAACAGCACAGTAATTTTAATGTGTGCTTTCCAACAATTCCCTATATATTTCACACACCCTGCTTAGTCTGTCAATTAGTGGTGTCTACTGACTCCTACTAGAAGGAAGTGGAGATGCAATATTTCTGTTAGTTTATTTCAGAAAACTTGTATCAGTTTGAACCTAGTTATAAATTTGCATGAAAGAGATCTACAAGCATAAGCTTTATGCTTCTAAAATACTCTTTTGTAATTTTTATAGCCCGGAGGCTATCTAAAGCAAACTGTAATTCAGCAGCAGTCTGGGTTATACAGCTATGCATGTAGCTAAAACACAACTAATTTTACTCTAAGCTTACACTGAAGGAAAAAAAAAAAATCAACAATGAAATATCTGAAGGATGAGTCTACACATGGACATATTTTCAAAAAGCAGGTGCATATTAAACACATGGAAATACCTAGTTATTCATTTACCTCTGTGGGCTGATTAGAAGCTGCACCAGCTTGTAGCCCTGGTGGAAACTGTAAGAGCTACAAAGAGGCCATTGTCAGTGGGTGGGTCTGAATGCCTAGACACTTGCACCTGGCTTTGACCTATCAGCTCCACCTCCTAATGGCCCACCACAGATGCTTTCAGGAGGCCTCCACAGCATTACTCGTTCTCCTTGCTGCAGCATAGCCAGAATCATGTTATCTGTTTTCCTGGAGCGTATCTGGCTGGCACTGGTCTGTAGGACCTATCTGGCTTTGCCCTTCAGCTAGCCAAAGGCTATAATTTTTTTTTCATGTTTAATGTTTACTCTGTTATGTTAATTTTATTTAACATGTTGTTATTTATTTAACTTTTTAGATCAGTCCTGTTTATACTGATGAAAGAAGCAAGTCCATGCTGACACCAACCCCGCTGAAGTGAAGAGCCATCCCGGAGGCCACCGCTCCGCAGACGGTGCTCAGCTTGCCCCCGTTCACTGTCAGCCAGTTTTGGCTCGATGGGGAACGATTGAAGTTGTCTTTCAGTTGTGTTGGAAGCGGGGTCTCAGGCTCATCGCAGTAGAGCCCCCCCCAGTGTTCATCGCAGCTGTTGAGGAAAACAAATGCAAAATTCAACTGGCAAAGGCTCTGTTCAGAGATTTAATCAGTGTCACGTTATCCCACATCAACGTGGAATGGCATTCCACACGGAGAGTGACTGCATCATTTACTAGCACACAACTGATATATGGGGGTTTCAAACATCTGCCACTTTTTGAAGCTGGTAATAAAAAGAAAAATGATTACAGGAAGGGTAGTATTATGTAGATGCTTTTCCATTCAAGCCGCTAATACAGAGCACACTCAAACACAGTGTTATATAGGTAAAACACAAAGTAAATACATTTTACTTGTATAGCTAAAACTAAAAGAATGTGCCAAGCCTAAGAAAATCTGATTAATGTTAAATTTTACATAAGTTTCTGTAAGATTCTAGTGGACAGATAATTTCCTGTTGTTCCTTTATACAGTCCACATTTACTTTCTCTTCTGAAAAACTTTATAATGTGTTGAAATTTGGATAAAAGCACAGAAATATGTCCCACTACTATGCATATTTTACCAAAGAGATCACACCTTGATGCTTCAGAACTGTTGGGATAGAGGACAACACAATAATATGTCTACTCTGCAATGGCATATATGCCTAACAAACACAGTCACAGCACAATCATACCAACATTGTACCATTTCTGTTACCATTTATGACTGGAAAAGCAGTACATCCATCTGGAAGGTATTTCTCTGTTGCCAGACGGAAAAATCTGGCGAGGTCTGGTTATTGGTTGCCAGCTTTGCAGGGCTCTGCGTGTGCTGTTATATTGACAGTTTGAGGATAAAAACAGTCTGCCTCCATGGGCAAACCCTCCTATGAAGCAGAGGCAGCAGGCCATCCAGCCAACACCAGTCCCAAGGCAAAAATTGGCTGTATGAAGAGCTGGCATATATCCTTCTGCTTAGCACGTGTTCCATTGCTAGCCCTGGCACTCTGCACCCAGCACCAGGATGAGGGACAACCCCTTGGGAACAAGGGATGACTTCTGGGGAGCTCCAGGGCTATACATCCCCAGAGGAGTCTCAAGGAGTCCCTTCTCCCTCCCTAGTGAGAGGGAAGTCAAGCTGCAGTGCAGGCAACAGCAGAGGCAGTGCATTGCTGCTGGGGAAGGGAGCAGCAGCATTGCTCTTGGTGTGCTAACAGGCAGAGATCTGCCAGAGCCAACCACTTACCCAGCCGCTTGTTATTTCTGTTCCTGAGTGGTCGCAATGCCCTGCTCAGTTTACACAGCAAAGTCCACCTTCTTTTTAAATAAATTATCAAATCTTTTCTGTGATTTTGTTAAAACTACAGAGGAGTGAAATGCCACAGTGCTGTATAGGGCAGGGAAAAAACTGCACTTACACGCAGTTGTCTTGTGTGCACTTCCCATGGCCGCTGCACATGTCAATACAGCCATCCCCGATGTAGACGTTATCAATCGCCCATGTTTGTTGCTTATCGAAAGGAGCAGGCTGGTGCCAGCGGAAACGAGTTGCTTGAGACCTTTGAGAGAGAAAGGAAAGCATAACAGTAACATTTCTAGCTAAGCTAATCTTTATTTTGAGTGAGGGTACATTTCAGTCTTGTGGATAGACTGCTCCTGGAAGATTTATTTGATATCAGCAAAAAGCAGGGCTGATTCCTGACAGCAGAAAGGTCTCCAAAAGGCCAGGAAGAGGGCTCCCACATTTTGAGAACAGCCCACATGACCCTGCAGCTGGGGTTGCCTGGATTCCCTCCAGGAGGGCAGTGATGCTGGGCTGGGCTCAGCTGCTGCCATGGCCCCTGTGCACCTCCTGGTACCAGCTGTAGTTGGCACAAGTCTCCTGCTGAGCTGCTCCAAAGCCAAGCAGATTTGACTGGCATATTAATGAATGGAGAAGTGGCTTCCTGAAATTTGTAGTAGAGGAGGTCCTCCTCACTGGGTCCTGACACAAATCTGAGGTTGAGAAATGGATCAAGCTGATATCACCCAAATCTTCGAAGTTTCACCCTGAGTCTGAATTTCACTGCTTCAGCAATGAACCAACCTGACTTTTTCCTCTGTGAATTCTCCTGGCTTTGCTCACATAGTGCAGCTCTAGAGAATGGGTTGGCTCCTATGCGAGGTGTTGCATTTATAAATCTGCAGCGGTCAGGTGAGCCCTGTGCAGGGATTTGGGGCCAGTGACAGTGTGACCCTGCCTTTGCAGTTTCCTCCCTGCCTTCCATCCAGGCCTTGGCTGGAAATGTTAAACAATGACCTATGGTGTGATTCTATTTCTTTTCAATAAGTCATTTTCATTTTATTGGTCAAAGGTGGAATTTAGGTCCCTATTCACTAATAATAGCTTATTTTGATATAGCTATATTAAATATCTCATCTCCCAAGGCAGATGATGGAAACCCAGCTGAAACAGTCAGGGCACACCAAATAGCTGTTCATCTCACACAGCCTTATACACCTGTACGTGAATAGCTGTGACTAGATGAGTTTCTGTAACTTCTCAAGAATATAATTTTAAATTCAAACTGGTCGGTGTTTTGCTGTACAGCACTAGATGGCAGCATTGAACTTTGTATAGTCTGTTTCCTTTCAAAACTCAGGGGCAAAACCCAAAACAAATAAACAGCAAAATCTCAAAAAAATTATTCAGTGTAAAAATAGACCTGTTATGGTAAGGTCAATGTTATACTATGAATTATTTCTTAATAAACTTGTTACACAAAGTGAATGGATGACAAGTTTACCTACTGCTTTGCTGTCTAGTTGCTTACCAAACTGTTTTTCCAAGAAATACACAAATTGTGAAGAATTCCTTGAGAATTAAAGACAAGCACCTATATCTCTTGCTATTTTACAAGATTTATACATTAAATCTTACATTAATGTATACTTAATATACATTATTAAGTATATTGTATATACTTACATTAGTATATACAATACTAATTGTTACAATTAGTATTGTATATACTAATTGTACAATATTACATTAGCTTTGGTACTTCATTAACAATTTACAGAACTGATGCTCCTGGTAGAAGCTTTGTGTTTGCATTTGCATTTTAAAATCAGCTCTGAGTCTAAGATATAAGCAAGTGCTCATTGTCTTCTGCAGGACACAGGTTATATAGCACTCTGGGGAACATGAGCCCTAAAACGTATGTCAGTATGGGTGCTGTGTAAGAGGCCAAGCTGTTGACTAAGTAGCCTACAAGTCCCTAAATTACACAGATACAAACAGTCACAAAGACACATGTGCTATTACACAGCTTGAAGTAATAAAGCAGCATAAAAATTATATTGCACCTTTACTAAAGGCATACTTAGCTTATTACTAGCTTACTATTCCTTATTCTAAAGCTTAACTTCTCCCTTAGTTGTGAGCTAAGGCTGCAATAACCCCTCTCACACAATCCCTATCTTAATATCTTTGGGAAATGGTATTACTTGAGCCAAGACATGCAGCTATTGAGCTGGAAAGAACAGCAATTTTTTTTTCTTCTCAAAAAAAGCATCAGACTTCTTTCTCTGACATATGGCCCTCAAAATTTTCAGTCTTAAAAGCACAGTTATGTATATCCTGAGTTAATCTCAGGTGGTGTGTTCCTTTCAGGTCCAAATTCAATTGGTTTGGAGCACCAGACCCAGTCCTTATTTATCCTATAGAGCCCTAGAAAGTCCTTCCTGGACAAAAATTTACAGAATATACAAGGACTGTTGGGTTATGGATTTTGCAGACCATACACAGTGAAGCTGTACAAATGAGTAAGCAGAGGAGACTGTTGCTAGGAACAAGCCCTACACACACTATTAGTTGGCATAAAGCACTGTGATGGAGATAGGGAAAAGTCTGGACACCAAAATGGTTAGTAACAGAACATCAACTTTTCCACTGCCACTTTCAAAACTTGTGGCAACTATATAGGTGCTTTCAGTACAATTTCTGAAAAATAAAGGTCTCTGCTTCTAAATTTATGTGTGCATTAGTTGGCATCTTTCATAACTTCTCAAACAAGCATAAGCTATATGGCTGCTTCTGTGACTGTAGGTAGCTCAAACTATGCCTGTGTTAGGAAATTGGACTCAGCAGTAGGAGAAAAGCTGGCAAGTGAAGTTGTGCTGAGACCCTGAAGTCCACAGTGCTTTGTTTGCAGGGTTTTACTTTGGGCTAGGTCTACAATGGTTTTATCAGGTGTGACCACATGAAGGACAGTCACAGCTACCACTGCAAAACAGCACATCGAGAAGAACATGAACTGAAGTCTGAACTACTCAGTTGGCTCTATATGGATCCTTCTGGGAAACAAACAAACAAACAATAACAACAACAGCAGCGACAAAACAACAACAACAAAATCAACCAGCAAAACCAAAACAAAATAATAAAAAAAATCCATATGCTTTCAGGGCATCATGGTAAAGTGTACAGCGGCAACTCCAGCTAGCAGTTGGTGCTCCCTTCACTGCACAAAATGCTGCTTCCCAACAAATCCCACAAGTTTTCTTCCCTCAGAGACAAACAAATATACAACAAGAAAGAGGAGGTGAAAGTGGGGCATGTGTAAAAATAACAAAATCATCAAAGTTGCATGCAAAGGATACAAGGAATGCGCAGAAAAACAAGTAGCCTGAAAAGTGTTTCTCCTAAAACACGCTTATAGCCAAGAAAAGCAAGCACAGGATGCAGGTGGGGATTCAGACAATCCAATTAGCCACCAAAACAATGAAATTTAGTGAGGGTGACAACACCATGAGATTCTTTAAAGAGTTGCTCCTGGCCCTCCTGAGGATAAGGCAGACAAGAATTTCCTATTTCTAAATAACTAAGAAAAGCAAACATACATAACAGCTTTGCAATTTTTTATGCAAAGCAGAATGGGGTTTCCATTACTTATTTGTTGCTGTATAAATAGACAAAAGAAAAATGGCAAAGTACAATTATTTTAACATTATAATGTTTCATACTTCAATACATAGTCATGTATTCAGATTTATTCTGCAGAAAAACAGAGATACCTAGTATAGGGAGGCAGGGGCAAAGTAATCCGGGTCCATTTGTTGAAAGTGTCTGATATGAGAATCCTCTGGAGATGGTACTTGTTGCATTCCACATTAGTGGGAAGACAGTCTCTCAAAATTGGGTGCCAGGTCAGTCCAAGGTCCACTGAATATTCCAGTTCAATAGCTAAAGGAAAGACGGTAAGTTAGTTAACTTAGAGATTTGCATCCATAGGTCCACGATCAACTAGAAGCCCCAGAGACCTTTAGTCACAAGACTGCACTGCCAAAATAACCACTCAAAACTTCACAAAACTTTGTGTCAGGAGCACGAAGATAACTCCATCGGTGGCAGTGCTGGCGGATGTGCTGCATGTTGCTGAGCAAGTATAACTCAGGAGAAGACTGCAGTACATACCAGCCACCTAACTCAAAGGACCGCAGGTGCAAAGATAAAGTAATCTGTCAAGTCACCAGGATTAATTCAAGCCAATTTCTGTAGCTGCAGCATACAAGAAAGTGATGTGACAGCATCACGACCAGAAACTTTTTTGTTTTTCAAGCTGAATGATGAGACTCAGCTGGCTGTAATCTTCATGTAAAGCAGAGCAACACTCAAATTCCAACTTTTGGCTCTTCAACAAGATGATTTAGTCACTCTTCCAATCCACTCCAGACCAGACCATTTCAATATCCAGCATAAACAATTTTCATGTGAGTTTGTTACTCAGTGAGCTTGTTTTCATTCAGACACTATCTAGCCATATTAAACTAATGTATTCATTTCTCAGCAAAAATCAGCAATTTCGTTGTTTTGCAGTTTAGGGCTTATAAACTTTTATTACGAAAAATAAAGATTAGTCAGACTCACTAAATACTTCAAGTTAAAATTTTATGCAGCCATAAAAAAGTAAATAATAATAGGCACAGAACTGTAACTTGAAGTAAATGTTCCAGCTGCCAGGCATTCTGTCTGTGTAAAAAATGGAGCATGGTTGCAGTTACAGAGGTGGTAGATCAGCTACTTTTTTTTCTTTTTTTTTTTTTTTTTTTCTTTTTTT
>VXAV01000517.1:347665-365657 GCA_013399715.1 Alectura lathami | reverse complement strand
CATGTTCCATCATACTGTATTTTCCTTCTCAAAAAAAAAAAAAATTACAGCCCCAAACCCTATGCTAAAAAATGTAATTTAACATGTAAAAACAAGCATTCAAAGACTAAGAATACCTATTTTTTTGTGCATTTTAAAATCCACATTATGACCCAATTCTAAATTTCCCCATAATGCCTAATAGACAGCAGGTTTTTATTTATATGTGTAAATGTATGTACGTATCTATGTGCACACATAGATATATATGTACTAAACATGCTCTGGACTGAATAAGCATTGTATAGAAAAAATAGGAAACTAGGTAGTTAAAAATTGCATCGTTATGTGTATATATATATGGATATATGTTTATATATGCATGCATGCTTTGCATAGATGCATGCTCACATTCATATATTCATATACACATACTTATATGTACAAGTTAATTATTTCACGTGGATTATACAAATTTTCAGAACGGATGCTGACTTAGCTTGTGCCAGACGCAGGCTGATATAAATGATCTCTTAGTTATTCAGGTGCAAGTGAAATCTGAACTGAGACTTACTTCACAAGAAATGCAAACCCACAAAACAAGAAACATATGCTGGAAACACCCAGCTGCTTCTTCTTAGAACCAGAACGTCATCTCAAGCAATGGATACAACATACTGGCAAAGGGATTAGGGTAAGACAGCTGATAGTCTTTTTCTTAAATCAGTTGAACTTAACTATCCAGAGGGAAAAACATTAGTTTATCTTAGGCTCCAGACACCAGCAATAAATGCTGATCTTACAATTCCTGAAACAAACGTGCAGTTTTCTTTTGTTTCTCAGTTCTTGTTATGATAGATAATGCAACAAGAAAACAAGTGAACTTCCCTATACAAAAGAGGAAGAGAAAGGGCACGATTTACTAAGAATTCATTACCATAGCAGGAGTCTGTGACAGAGCAGGATGCTGCAAAATCTATTTGCAAGAAAGAGTCTTCGTTGACAACGATGTCAGTGGTTATGACGTAGCGGGTGCTAGCTTTCTCGATGAACACTAAAGCATCCCCAGTTGACCCACAGACTGGCATCTTTGTTCCACCAGGATGGAGCAACCACTTTCTACTATCCAGTGTGGTGAAATCATCTTCTAATACTGTATTGCCGGAGATGTTTCCTCCAATAAGGATCTGAAACATTCATAAAATGAATTATTATTGCAAATAAATCATTTAGTCTTCACAAGTACACACATGACAGAGGATCCTGGAGGAGGAGAAGATGTAGTGATTTATGCACATATATTCTGATGGTCCAAAATGGACAAATTTACTTTGTAAAGATTTAAGTTATGAGGAAGGGGAACAGCTTTTTCCTTTAGTGGGATCCTAGAGTAACTGGCTTAGCTTAGGGAGACAAGTTCCATCCTGGATAAGGCAAAACTACACAAAACATGAATATTGGTAGGAGCAAAGTGATTACATTGTTTCATATATATATATTTTTTTTTCCTACTGACCAGCTCTGCTATAATCTGATGCACTATTATCTGACTACATCTGATGATTGAACTGGGAAAATATTATTTTTTGCCACTGACTTTCAGAGATCAGGATTTTACTATTATATAAGTAAGGCAGAACTAATTCTCATTTGCTATTCTGAATTCTCTTACTGATTGTTCTGAACTAATATAACCAACTAAATTAAATGAAGATACAGGAATGAAAGAATAAGATTTTTTTTTTTTTAATTTGTAAATGGATGGGTGGGAAGTAAAATTTTGTAGCTATACCATTCAACAAGGCTGGAAGGTCAGTATCTGTTTTTTTGTTGTTGGTTTTTTTTTTTTTTTCCTAAGGATCTGAACTAATTGCTACAAAAAACATTCATAAATATTTAAGCAAATTCAGCTGGGACAGCCCAATAACACTACTTTTGATACAAGGACTTCAGTGGTGTTTCTTGAGATTTATACCAAGTCATAAAAAGCAATATAATACTGCGTATAGAAGTAAATCTCAAATGTGAAACAAAAATTTAATTGCTTTCAAAATCAGAAGATTGATATGAAGTTTTTCTGTAGTTTTTCCTATTACACTCCACCAATGAAATTACACAATAGGATAGATTTGAAATAAGAGTTTTCTCATCAGACTTGATTTTGCATGTTAAGGACTTCTGCAATGTGACCATGTGGCTCTACCCATGTTTAAAAGACCTTCTAGCTCTAAAATAAACATTTAATACCCAGCATGGAAACAGTGCATTACAGATACAAAATCAGCAAACAGTGCTTGTGCTTATTTGTTTTGCTAGCTTAGTATGATCCTGGAATATCTTTATAAAACACGTTTTTCGTTGACGCAGTGAAATGACATACGCCAACAAAATGGAAGCATTCAGAGTGACCACAGACTAAAGTCACATTAAAAAAAACAGCCCCGAAGTTTACTTACCTGATCGATTACCCAAGGGCTGTAGAAATGCCCATTCTCAGATGGCTGCCACCAGCGCAGTCGAGTGGAGCTGGAACGGGCCTTCATGGGGATTTCCAGGGCGATGTATCGTCCCACGTTGCTCGAGTTGCTGAAGAGGAACTCCTGGAGAAGGCTCCATGTGAGGCCTCCATTGAGTGAATATTGCAGGAGTACAGGCTGGCTTCTGGGGTCTGGCACCCCTTTCCCGCATCCCAGTCTCATGAAGAACTGCACAAACCTAACAGTGGGAGCAATTACTGTAAAGATTTCTTTTCTTCAACATCCTACATAACCAACTGGAGAGAGAAGCCCCACCATTCCTTGGAATAAGAGTCAGCTTTAGGAGATCTTATGGTTTCCTTTTAAAAGCCTCAAGAATCTAAGTAGACAGACAGGTGGGATGACAAAAATTCATTCTGCCATGCTTGGTAGTTTGCCAGGTGCTGAACAAAACTGGTCATTTATATTTCAAGCTTTTGTCTGTGTAGCAGATGGTGTTGCAAATATCAGAAATGTAATCCTGGGTGAAATTTTTGTCCTGTAACCTGTGAGTACAGATTTCAGAGGCAGAAAAGCAACATTCCCTTAAGTAGATCATAATTTGCTCTGAATTTGCTGAAATGCTTTAATTCAAAATAAAAATCCCCGTTTTCCAGTGGCATAAACTAGCAAAAATCTGGACAGGAGAACAAAGCACGTTTCACTTTCAGGGGTCATTTTGTCCATTTAGTCAGCATGGGAAATTTGTCTAAATCACACCGCTTAAAAGTGCTGGCTTCCCTGATGCCAGCCCTAGACACCTAGGGACACGAATGCTTTCATCCTCTTCTTAATTGGCTGCTCCAAAGAAGCACAATAGATAGACCTGTATCAAACTGTGAAATTCTTTCTGCTAGCTGATGCTTATAAATAGCACTGCAATGCACTTGGAGTGGAGAGAACTGCAGTTGTAACAATATTTACCCATCTGACTTGCAGGGATATTACAAGTATTAATTCATGTTTGCACAGCTCTTGCACAGCTTTAAAGTGCTCTATCTGTTCTAATTATTATTGCATTAGAGCCGCCAGGCTTAGGGTTAAATGAAACATGGCAAAATAAGTTTTATATCATAAGTCTTGTTCTGTTTTATCTGCAGGTAGATCCCCAAGGAGCAGTGGCTGCAGAGGTGCTGAGGAGACAAAGCTTCAATAAAACACCAAATCCACAAGTCCATTAATTCCAGTGCTCACTGTGACTTGGAGCTATACATAACTTCTTTTGCTATAGATTATATCTAGCTCCATGGCCCAGACATAACATATTGCTTCTGCTGTAAAGCAGTACTGGGGACCCACATGGATCAACGTATCACCTGTAACAGATTGGACTCACTGCTGGCGAGCCTTTGTTCCTCTACAGATTCCCTCTGCCATTCAGCACATTGTTTGAAGGAAACAAACCCAGGTGGCCTTTTCCCTGTTGAACCTGCTCTCCATGGGTTCATATACTTTCATTTGAATTTTTGCTATATATAAATGTAGTTAACATAATGTTTAACTATCTTGTTAAAAAGATAGTGATTTAAAATATCTCTTTTCTCACCCCACAGGTATTTTGCAAAGGTTCTGTCTATTTTGGGATGGAAATAGATCTAGCAACACTGAAATGTGTCAGTAGTCCAGTTATTCAGAAATGAAAGGGATTTGATCAGATGTGATACTTAAAATATACTGTTCCTACTGATATTTCATGCTGTGTAGTTCCAGCTGCTGTAACAGCAATATATTGTCACCTGTTTTAATTTTTTAAAACATAGAGGTGATGACAGTGGATACTGGGTTGGAGAGTCCATTTGATTCAAATTTCCTCATGCAGAATGGCATACAGGACTGACAATATTGCTCAGCTGTCTATTTCAGAGGATCTCTGAGAAGAAAACGAAAGGCATTTAATGTGATTACTGCGTCCCGTACTCTTTAGAAGATGTATTAGAGATGCTGGTTCTCACTGGTTCTTGTCATTCCTGGCATAAACAGAAACCTCTCCCCAGGTCCCAGGCAGAACATGGCATGTCTCTGTCAAAGCCAAATCTGTTGTGCTGTTTTGCAGGTGGCTGACAGAGTCAGCCTGGAAATCAAGCAAATCCTACAGCAATTCTTTTAGGTTTCTAAAGAGTTGTCCCCAGAAACGCCTTTACAAGTCCACCTTGCTGTTCAGAAGAGAACATAGAGTTTTTTGTTGATAACTGTTATTTTTCATGGCATACACTAGAAATTAAACACACTGCTTTATTTTCCTTTCATTAGGACAGAAGTCATTTATCTCCGTATAACACCTTGAGGTCAATATATGCAAATCCAGCTACAGACTTTCATTGGTAAGAGATAAATGGTGTCCCTTTGAACATGAGCAACAAGGAAAACATGTCATTTGGTCTAATGGAGCAATTTACAAGGTCTCTTCTATCTTTTGTTAATCTCTTAATTTCAGAACAGTCTAGGAAATCAAATTACTGCAGCATATTGAAGTTTGTGTTTACTAAGTTCTGTAAAGAAGTTTGCTTTGAGTAATCTCAAAGATTCAATACGGGGATCTTAAATATTGCACTTCACCAAAGGTTAGCTAATTGCTTATCTAAAAATGTAGTGGTTAGAAATTAGGCTTCTTTATTGACCATGAGGCTCTGCAATGAAACCATTATTTCATAGTGTCAATGCTAATGAAGACAAAAAGTCAAAAAGAGATAAACAGCCTGTTAAAATATTTCCCACAGAACATTAGAAAGGAGAAAGAGTTTGCAAGTTACCAGTGGCAAAAATCTTGTGGAAAAGGCAATCTCTCCAAAGTAATAACATAAGGATAGAACTAAGATACTAAATAAATTAGAAAACAATGCTTATTTGTCAGCATGCACACATTTAGGATGTGCCTGAATTTATATGAGTGTAGCATTTTTTTATGTGACTTGCTTAGCATGTCTCTCTTATCAAATATCTTCTTTGTGGTAATGATACCAGCTGATCTCTAAATACAGTAAAAATATTTGGTTTTCAGTCACTGTGCTCAGCGTAGCTGGTGACGGCTTGATGGGAATTTCTCAGTGCATTATTAGAAACAATAAGAAGAAATTAAGCTTCAGAAGTGAAAGAATTATGAGAGGAAGAATGTAACAGTTATACTGTCAGCAGACACTCCTGTTTCAACAGTGGCTCATAATACAACAGACTATAAGACAAGCAGAGTGTGTGATGTGCAAACTATTTCTCATGTTATGCATTTAAGAAATAAAAACTTGCAGAAACTACAGAAGACATGGTGTCAGATCCTGGAGTTCTTATTCAAAAAAAGTAGCATTTAAGTGGTTAACGCCAATCAAGTTCAAGTTAAATCTAAAGTGGTAACAGTGGTTAAAATGGAATATGTGCTAGAGTAAAGAAGGCAGAGTATATCAGCTTGCCTTTACCATGAAGTATCACATATGTCTTATCCTTCAGTACACTACTTATTTAGTGAAATAATGAAAGGACTTAAAAATTTGTGTTACCTTGCTTGTGACAAATCTAGGTCTCGAGTCATCAGCATACGTAAACCTTCTTCATTAAAGAAAAGGTTGTTTCCTCCAGACATGATGCCACATTTCCTTGATGGCTTTCCACCACTCACAAGCAGGAATCTATCAGACTCCAGCTGACCTGAATACACAGTAAATACATATTTATGACTTACTCTGAAGTGCTCCTACTGCACGAGCACTATTTCAGAGGAGGAGAGCTAAATTAAACATTGCATGCAGATTGAACAAATACCCATGGCAGTGATTCTGATTCAATGCTTTCTAGAAAACTACTGCAAATCATAAACAAAAATAAACTGTAAACGCAGAATTATTATGTTGGGGACCTTAATCTCCAGTTTTTCACAGGATTTCCTATTTCTCTTTTTTTTTTTTTTTTAATAAGATAGCAGCAATGTACCCACCTCTGTAAAGAAACTTTGCATGCCATGCGGTAGCATGCAACCAAAGCCTGGCAAAATTTGAAAAGAACAGTAGCACAGTAGAATGGAGGAGTTCGGTTCCCAGGTGCTGCTTTATTCCAAATATGCTCTTCTTGCAATGCTTGTTAGTCAGGGAAACCTTGAGGTGCCTTTAGAGGTGGATGCTGTGTACGCTCATGCACTCATGGGGCTTTGAGCTCCCTCCTGGCACTGTACACTTGAGGCCCCTGGTCTGCTGTACCTGCTGAGCAGCGCTGAGGCATGAGGTCGGCTCTGAAATAATGTTTGCCTTATGAAGGCCACTCAAATTTCACTTCTGGTGAGAAGCTGCATAGCCCTAAAGCCCTTCTAGGTTGGCCTCACTGGCACGTGTACTGACTGTACTGAAATCAATCTACCCAATTGTACCCACCTGAACAATACATACACATTTTGTGCGAATTAGATTGACATATCTGTTTCCAGAAATTCTGTGTGTCAACATTTTCTTCTAAAATTATTTTTTTTTTTTCATGTGGAGTTTTAGGAAACTCTGCTTCCATGAAGATTTTATATTCCAACATGAACAACTAAGCAAGGAGTCAGATACTCCAAAATAAGCAATTGATACCACTAGATTTTCACAAGCCATGCTTGGGAATTATATCTAAACAATTTGATTCACTGGAATAGTCTCGCAGCATAAATTACATTCAGAAGCATGCAGAAGGTGATGAAGATGTTTCTGTTTCATCTCTTGGGCCTTAGGTTCTACTAAAACTGACAGTCAGAATTCAGGCTAAAAAAGAAAAGAGATACCTTCAAAATCATCCTTAAGGAAGTCGGAATTCTTTGTACTTATTTTGCAGGTTGGCCCAGAGTATCCTGGGTCACAGATGCACTTTGTGCCATTGACGCAGCTGCCATGGCCATTGCACATCTCCTCACACTGTGGACCAATGTACACGTTGTCAATGGCCCAAGTCACCGGCTGGGATCCAGCAGGATAAAATCCTTGGTACCATCTGAACCTTGCCAACCTGAAAAAGGTGTAAAGTGTACTTAAGAAGGTGTAAAGTGTACTTTAAAAGATGCAAAGCATACTTAATTTAAATTATAGTTTTATCATTTTTTTGTATACTTCATATATACCATACTATACATATACATAGGATTCTTTTTGGTGGAATTGACTTGATAAATAGTTTAATTCTAGAAACTGACTGCTATATCAAATTCTTTCATCTCGTCATCTTTATGCTGACACTCAGCCCAAGTACTGACAGAAATAAAAATAACATTATTCATTAGCTGTAACACCAAAACTGAATGACAGACTTGAAAATGGGATTTGAAATCTAACCACTCTTCTCTGCATCATTCGTGGGAAGGATAATTGGCCATGGTCAGATGGATTTCCTTCTGCCTTGACTTACAGCATCTGGGTCAGACCAGGCCACTTCTACCCTCTCCCGGAGAGTGAAATCCTGCTTCACACTGCCGCCCTGCCTCCAGGGTGACCACCTGTGGAACTGGGATGGTAAAATCTCACCCCCAATTACATGGACAGAAAACAAGATCTGCTATGTCACCGGTTATTCAGCTTGCTTTCAGACAACTTAATCTTAAAACAGACTGATAGTGCAAGTTGTTAATTTAAACTATATTCTCCTCTGGGTGCTGGCCTGTCATTTTTAATTCGCTGCTTAAGTGCTGCTTGCATCAATGCTGCATATAAAGAGGAACAGGCTGGGGAAGGAGGGAAAACAAACTGAGCAGGGGAAAAACACTTGAGAGACTAATTTTATTCCCAAATGAGAAAACATTTCAAAGGAGGAAGGAAACCAGAAGAGTGGGAAGGGAAAAGAGCTTAATTGCACTACATGTTTAATATGGCTTGTTAGAAATATCTAAATGTTGCAGACGGATCTATAGCACAGGTAGCTGGCAAAGGTTTGTGTCATTATTTGCTAAAATGGAATTTTGATGAAGTGATTCAGGTGGTAAGAGGTAGCTGATCAGTTGGGATAGTGCTAACATTTTCGAGAAAGTTACCCATTAACCAGACTTCTGCTGGAAGTCAAAAACACTGTTTATAGTGTGTCCTGAGGTAAAGGACATAAAAGTGAAGTTGGAAATGTTTTAAACTCCTCTCTAGAGGAAATCTCTGTCCCTTGGGTTGGATTCATCCCACCCCACATGAGCTCCTTTTCTCAGGCTCCCTGCTGGCCTGAAAGAAGTGTGTGTTGTGACTGTAGCAGAAGGTAAAATACTGGTCTCGCTGAAGTCTAGGAGTTTCTTCACCAACCCAGTGGGCCCAGGGTTTTTCCTTCAGGACCTAACTGGAATACTGATTCATAGTTACAGCTGTCTGCAGAGGACATGTATAAATTTCCAAAATAACACATCTGGTGGAAATAACTGAAAATGTCTTCATCTTCATTTAAATAAATCACTTGACAGCTTGGACACTAAAACTCTGGTTCTTTTGAGCATTACACAAGGAGCCAGGTTTGGTGTTTTTTCTTCTTATTCCAGTGGATTCTGGTGGAGAAAATCCCTCTTCAGCCCTCTGGCTCAAGAATTTCATGTCATCAAATGTGCCATGGATGCTACTTTTTGCTGCTGTGTTCAGCTGACTCTTAGAAGCTGGTTTCTGGTGGACAATGAGGAGGGAAGGCAGCCAAATGGGACATGAACAGTAACGAACAGAAGACTAAATCAAACTACCTGGAAAGTTTAAACGAGTTAGGAGTATTCATAGTCAAAATTTTCATTTGGAGGGATGCATTGGTAGTTGGATAAAGGGTCAATTCTTTTAGGCTAAAACAGATGGGCAGATGAGCTTCTGCAAGAGATGGTTAACTATTCCATGCTTGAAATATTAACTGCCATAAAATAGAGTATTCAAGTTTAAAATTTAAGCATTTACTTAAATTATTAAACACCCAGGCTTTCCAAATTTGCTTCTTATCTCTTATGTAGGTCTTCTCATACTTTCAGAGGCACATGTAAGGCCTCTTATTTAGTGGAAGAACCATTGCATGCAGTAGATTCATAAACAGTCTCACAGTTGCATAGCTCATTTTCATTCATACATACTACAGTTTAATCCTTAAATATATGACCTTTTACGTAAACTGAGTTGATGGTTGATGCTACAAAACAGTTTTCCTTGAAAAACAAGCAGTACTGTTTTATGCTTTGAAAAGTCACACTTAACATGCCTGCTAGCACATATTATTTTTCTATGCTATGTATCATCCAGCCAATCTTATCCTACAAACTTACAAGTACCTAAATGACTGCAGCAGTTAACTTTGTAACTACATGAGACCTTGAGTGTTAGATCCATTTCCCTACACCGAGGCAGAATCAAGTTTGTACTAGCTCACATTTTATAATGAATCTCATATTTCATACAAAACCACCCTTGATGAATTTTCAAATGTCTAGTGTAGGAAAAGCATTCAAGGAGCTTTAAAGACAGTCAGTTTTGCATTTATTTTACAATGAAACTCATATCCATAATAATATCACTAATCAGATATATGGATGAATAGGAAATTATCTGTAGTTATTCAAAATTAGCATTAGACACAACATATTTCTGGGAATCAGCTGAACTTTATTTGCCATTGTGGGCAAAAAGTGTAGAAAACCTGGTCATCTGGTCTGCTGTAATGCCACTGCCCTTCTGCATCACTCATGCTGGGAGAATATTTTGAATGGTAAACAGAAATAAACACAAACAAGTAGCTGGGAGGAATAGAAGCTAGATACCTACCCACAGAGGTGCAGTTTTCCAAAGTGAATGACCTCCCTTCTCCAGCCCTGAGTAGTGCCCGCGTAGTAAGTGCTGCTTGGGTGATGTTCAGTGGAGCACAGGGAGCTGAGATGACTGCTGCTGCTGTAGCACAAGGGCAGAAGGAGGTGCCAGGTTGCTCCCAGATCTCGTGAGAACTCCAGTTTTACTGGGTCAGCAGAGGAGCTGTCAGTGGTGCAGCCAATGTTGATCTGAGGTCCAAGACATTAAATGCAGAAGATGACAAACGGCAGGCTGAGATACCTAATCACTCTTTGTCTTAGCCTCCCTCATGAGGTATGGGATATATTTAGGCCAGGAAGATGGTGGTTTAGGAATTAATTTAACAACTGGGATGATGAACTCAGGCCAGGCACATAAACACGAACTCTTGCACATTGCCCTACCTGTCCGTGGGCATATTGCGCTCTGGCTCTTCGTAAAATGAATGTGAAGCGGACTCCCCAAATATTTCCACTAAGAGAAAACTTAATTAATTAGACAAAATCCCAAAGGAGGAGAGCTGATAACATGGCTGGAGCAAATGCCTCAGCTCTCTGGCAAGGACTGAAGTAATCATAGCACCAAAAGAATGTGTATTTTTAAAACTAGAAATATTAAACCAAAATGTGCAAACATAAACTTTTCTTAAATTGCTGAGCAGCATTATGGTCCTCTGTTATGTTACACTTCCAAAAAAATGTTTATGCCAGAGAAATTACCCTTCAGGCTGTGTTCTGTATCACTTCAACATGTTCTTCAGCTTTCATACTCACTACCCTTTCAGCTCATGTATAGCAGCAAAGCCTGAGGAGACAGCACTGAAAAGAGTATCATAGCTGGATTGGATTTAGATGCAATGTCACACCAAAACATAGTTTGGCAGCGTGAAACTTCTCAAGGTGTTCTGAAAAGATTCCTGATATGCAGAACAGTAGAAAAGGGAGAGAACCTACATGATCAGCAGTGCTACTAGTGTAACAAATAATATCCACTTTATACAGAATCTGAGACCTTTTAAGACATATTTCTGCATGCCTCCAATGCAAATTAGTCTGCTTTTCTTTCACACTGATATTAAGATGTTCTTTCTGCTTCAGATTGCTTATACAATAGAGGAATTAGTTCCCTTATGGGATGACTATGTCATATGAAAAAATGTACTCTATTTACCGTGCAATAAATAAAAACCTATTGCAGGTGAAATACAAAGCCTGTACTAAAAGTATGAAACATTTTGTACTTTCACATACGTTTGTATCTTTTTAACATGCTGCTCAGCAACAAGAATGTTTTTCTAAAGTCCAATAATATTCAGAATTGTGCATGAATGTTGAAAACTTATCCTACACTGAATTTCCTTCATCACTCTTCAGTGCATGAGAGCCATCAACCTACATTTGACTAGAAGGTTGTCTACTCATCTGGAAGCTGAGAGAGATGCTTGACCCAGTATAGTTTTTGACTCTTGAGACACAGAAAGAAACTCTACTGCATTATGCATAACCGCTTCATTTATACTAATGTCCTCAAAAACATGAGCTGAAGTCATTTAACTTCCTTGAGACAATGTTCTTACCACATATGGAAGTATGTATGTATGGAGATTTTATGAGGCTAATGCTCTGAAGACTTATGAATATCTTAAACTGACCTCAAACATTTTTGTTCTACAGACAGTAATCTATATTTTAAAACAGAAAATGGTTTGCATTCAATAATTTATGAATTAGTTGCATGACAAACTGAAGCACGCATAAGAACACATCTAAACCAAGTTTTCTTGGACAACCCTCAGTATCATTTCAGTAATTGTTTATAAACCAGTATCACTTGCTGTTTAATGCTACAGAATTCAACATCTTTGTTAAAAGCAGCTTTGTAATTTTGGCATGGTGATTTACATGAAATATTTGTTTATAATATCTTAATGACAATGCAATGACTTCTTTCAACAAATATATACTAGGTTGAAAGGTTACTCCCAGCAGTAACCATCCTAGCTAATGCACAGTTTAGATTTTAGGATAAATCACAAACACAGTTTAGTTTAGATTATGTGTTATCATTGGAGGTTCCTGTTTCCAGTGGTTATATGAGAAGCACAAAAAATATGTTCCTTTTTCATGACATTTGGATAAATCTGTAAGATGGTATGAATTCAGGCCATTGTGGTAAAGAACAGCATCCACTGGACCTCAATAAAATCATAGGTGGAAGCAAAAGAAAAGCAGAGGCTTGGCTCTCTGATAACATACAGCCAGTGCAATAAAGACAGACTGTAAGAACATAATTTTGAGCGTTACAGATGAAGTTGTAGCTCTCCACTGGGTCAGGTCATGGAAATACTGCAACTGTACACTTATGTTGAGCAGGTTGTAAAGTGGCAGACTACACCTCCATTATATTGCGGTGCTCATCATCTTGTCTGCCAGTGGGGGCTCTCCAACTTGTAGGACATGTTATATTATCAGTGCAGGTATATATGCATGGATGAAGCAGTAATTTAGGCAGGAGACTTTGAGGCAGAAATTTCCCTTATCTGTGTGACAAAAACTGCATAATACACTCATAAGAGGGAAAGTAGTATCAAAAAAATTACATGGGAAATGGGAGAGACTTCACTGCCTGGTAATCATGACAGCTGAGCAAATACACTAAAGAGCAAACCCAAAAACACAGAACTCCCAGAGTAAAATGCAAAGTAACTTTCTGAGGACAAATACCTCAAATTGGATTATAGTGTTTTCATTTACGCTCAGATCCCTTGTTGTAATGGAATGTTCTCCAACTTCATTTGAAACAAATACCATAGCTGAATCTTCCTCTCTGTGAAAAAAACGAAAGGAGTATCTTAGAATCACTTTATTCCACATTTTTTTTTTTTATTCAATTTATTGCTGCGACATGCTTACGGAGCTCCCTTAGATGAATATGGGCAATAAAGCCCAATGTTTCCACCGGGATAGAAAAACCAGTTGTCCTCTTTGGGACCAAAGTCAAAGGTATCCAAAAGTATCACAGGATTCTTTAGGTTATTTCCATCAATTATGAAGTCATCTATAATCCAGATTTCTTCTTTTTTGCCTACAAAGAAAAGGGGAACATTCCTGTTAAAACCTAATAAAACTATTACTAATGAGCAGAATGGTAGCCAGTATTTATGGATTACATTGAAAAACGTGCGCTAAAGGAGAGCCCTCACACACAATCTTTCCATAGTCCCCCACACTGCTCTACAGAATTAACTTCTATTCCTCTATAAATTTTCAGAAGTCTCAGGAAACTGATGAAAAACCTATGCTGAGCAAAAATCTTCTGCTGAAATCACATTTGCTTTGAAATTATAACATCAGTGCCATCTTTAGTTAAAATCATCTAAATGAGCCTATGTTTGCCAGCCAAGAACTGTTTGAGAGAAAATGAAACTCTGAGTGACCTTCTTTCAAATGGATCATGAATTCAAATGTGTTGCAAAATTGGTGCTTTCAAACTGGAGAGGAATGATTTGATTGCCAGATCTTTTGTGTAACTGTTTTTTTTTTTTTAATCTGTCTAAAAATCTTTGTGTTGATCAGAGAAAGTTAAAGGGCTTTTTTCAAGTGAAATTCCTATTTAAAGATTATTTCTACAAGAAAATTTTAGTTAAATGTTTTAGGTAAGGCCCATCAGAAACATGAACTGGAACTGGATTCTTAGGTCTGGGTTTGAATCAGCTTTTTTGCTAGAGGTGTGCTAGGCATTTGCTTGAGCGTCATAAATAATTTCTCTATCACCAGGTCTAAACGATCATTGGAATTCTTTACAGTCCTTAGTGCCAGCTCCTGCTAAGAGGTGTGCACAGAGTAACTGAGAACAGAAGAGTTTTCTTCAGCTGGCACATGTCCTCTAATCAGGAGGAATAAGCTGTGTACCTCTTGAGGTTTTCTACAGTCCTTTACAATTTAATCCAAAGATTAACTGCTCAGTACATTCTCTTTCTAAATGGGTTTTTAATGTGTAGTTAATTCCGAGCAAGGTAGGCCCAATTCCCATTTACACTTGGGACACTTTTGTATAATTTGAGCATTGTAATGGGGCCTCAGTGTAAATGAAAATCAGGTGCATTAAAAATAATGAGAAGAACATGTGTGAACTTCATTGGTGTTGCTTGATTTCCTAAGTCCTCCAGGACAAAAGCTGATAATTTTCTGCACACTCTCAAAGGCATTAGGTAAGGTACATACGGAAGCTTTACAAGAACTGTAAATATCTTGTGACAATTTTAATTGACAGACTGAAATACAAGAAACAAGATTTCAGGGTCTCTATTCTTGCTGAATCCTAAAATCCAGCCTCTCACAGATGCTGATCTCTGCAAGTGCAGATCTGGAGTCCCATGGGTGTTGATTCCTTACCGTTGTTGTAAGGTTGCCAGAGTCTGAAACGTGTTGCATTGCTTTGGGCTGCATAGGGCAGAGGAACATTGATAAAGAGGACATCCGTAGCCTGTGTAAAGTAAAACTCATCTATCAGGTGCCAGGTGATGCCACCATTCACAGAATATTGCAGCAGAATAGAATGAGACCTCTCGGGAGTACCTGGAACAAAGGACATGGATTTATGTCCATTGTAATCTGGCTTTAAAAAGCAGTAGAGCAAAAACATTTCAAGTACAAATGTAACAAGTTACTCAGACATCTACTACAGAGTATGAACTTGTTTTTATAACAATT
Organism: Alectura lathami; assembly: GCA_013399715.1. Classification (NCBI taxonomy): domain Eukaryota; kingdom Metazoa; phylum Chordata; class Aves; order Galliformes; family Megapodiidae; genus Alectura; species Alectura lathami. The sequence continues at coordinate 350,723 of VXAV01000517.1, read as the reverse complement.
TTAGCTGTTGAGAAGTTATATGTGTATTAAACATATACATATCCCTGTGCTTTCCTATGTTTGTCTGTCTGGAAAATGCTAATGAATTACGAACTGAATTTGCACTGCTGTTCATTATATGTACAGTCACATTTAATTATATGAGAAGCTATTTCAGTGTTATAATTTTTTCAGATTAGAACAAACCAGCTCCTTATACCACAGGTATTTTTTCGCTATTCAATGTTTATTTGCTTGTTGTTCCTGGGTATGAGATATTAGCACTGCCAGCTGTAGCACCTACAGATAAGGACACAGTCCTTATCCTCACAAACTTACTGTCCATGGCTTTTACTGTGGACACCGATATGAATACATTAATAACTTGAAATAATATAACTGATGGAAAGCTCTGTAGGTCTTTGTTGTGGGTTAATTAAAAATTGTCCCGTGACAGGGCCTCGCCCCCTTCCCCGTCCCCCCCCCATGGAAGCTGGGTAGAGGGGTGAGAAAAGAGGAGGAGGCGCGATTGAGGTAAAAGATACCTAGTTTACTTTAAAGGGCAAAGGGATGTGAGATAATACAATATGAAAGGAATTGAGAGCAATACATCAGAAATTGGAAGATATATGTATATGGAAATAAAGAATGTCTCCTAACTGTGTGTGTCCACAATGGCGATTGGAGGCAAAAGGGCAGAGCTCCTGGAACCCAGAAACCATGTGGGAAGGGACAGGAGAATTTTGGGGACTGTGGTTCTCCCTTAGCAGCCCTCCCACCTGTGTCAGCTTATTACATGATGTCATGATATGGAATACTTGTGGAAAACCACAACAATCTTCTTTAGCACACTTTAACAACAACAAAAAGAGCACTATTCTGTGCTGTAAGCTGGGCCTAAAAATCAGTGTCAGAACTGAAATTCACATTTAAATTTTCTAACTACCCATTCCTCCTTTTTTTTTTTCTGAAAATTTTAAAAAATCAATGAAGTTAGGATCCATATCTGGGACTAGCAACCAACATCAATTTAACCAGGAAAGATTTATATTGGAGTTTCACTGCTTTACCGATTGTGGGTCAAGTATCAAAATCCAGCCCTGTACCTTCAGCTGTTCCTGCCTTTTGGAACAATACTTTCAGTCATCGTATTTTTTTAATATTTTGGCAAGGATCGTACTTAAAAATGTCTACTAAAGGAAATAAAACTTAATGGAGAGGGAACTACATTTTTATTTGCCTATGAAAATGGCTGAGATTATTATTTGGGAAGAAAGAGGTGGTTCAACACTATTTTCACTCAGCCCTTTGGCAATAGGGCAAGTAAGTTAGGGTCAAGTCTCAGAGTCCATGCACCTTGATGGATGGTGATGACATGGAAGCTCAAACAAGTTCCTGTATTATCTACCATGAACTGTGATCATGTACACTGCAGCTGAAAATGCAAATGCATACTGTTCTCTGTGGTCCTACTTTATATGAATAAAGCTAGAGAAGTGATAGGAAATCAACAGTGAGCTTACCTTTGGCTATAAACTTAAATGAAAACTGGATGTACACGGTATTAGTGCAATCTAGATCTCTTGAAACCAGCATTCTCAGTCCTTCCTGCAAATATAGAATATACAGCGTGAATCACAGTTCCCATTATCAAAAATTCTCTGCAGCTTGCTGCTGTCTGGGTGCTGTCTGTGTTCACTGCTGTGGCAGTAAAACAGGTAGCTCTCTGACCCTCATTTTCTCCCAAACTAAAAATGGTGACAGTGATAGCCTTGGCAAAGTGATCCATAGAAATGGAAGGTGCTAGATATGGGTCTGTGCAACCACTGAAGGCACAGCTACAACATCAGGTACAGACACAGGTACAGTTCATTCAGCTCATGCTCTGAATCACCAGGATGTCATCGGCTCTGCAAGCACTCTTGACTTACTCAGACATTGAGTCCAAGCTCATATACACATTCTTTCAGAAACTATATAGCAGCCAAGCAGCCTAATTTCCAGGGAGGAAGTCTCCTCTCTAGGAGGAGATTCTCTTCTGTACATCAGAAAATATTTTTGTACAAACATCCTCTCCTGTAGTAACGTCTTGTCTTCGGAAGGGAGGGTTCTTTTTCCCTTAGGAAGGAAAGGGAGCAGGTAGGCAGCACCCCTATGGTCCTGCCCGCCTCTACTGATGAGCTCAATGTTTTGTGGATCCTGTAGACAGACCTGATCCCTGTTCTGCAGAGATCTAGTAAACTCCACCTCACAGAGCTTCCCTTTTTCTCAGACCCCTTCCCCCAGGGAACAACCTGCAGGAACAACCAATACAAGTTTTAGACAGTTCACATCCTCTGGTTTGTGATTTAGATTATCTAAAGACGTTGAGCTGGAGTCTAGGTTTTGCAAAGACGTATTTATAAAGAATTCATTTCTACACCTGAAGCTACTAAATTTTGCTTTTCAGGGCACCTACATTCACCATATCAAATAAAAAATATCATGTGTGAGCTTAAAATTTGTGTACTTATTTGAACAAAAGTCTTTCAAGGGGACAGATCTTTATCTGGTTTGTTGAAGAACTGAAAAGTCCAGAAAATGTGGTATTTGCTGACCTTTTTAGACTTTTAGTTAAAAAAACAAACACTCCTTAGAGAGCTAGAAAGCTTTAAAAAAGATATTACTAAGTAAAACATATTCTAACTACACACGCATTGACTATATAGACTACAGTGATTAGTATCATTCAAAATGATCAAAAGACAGTCAGAGGATTTCAAGACAAGGGCATCATTGATTGTAATGTGAGCTATATTTCTAAATCACCCACCTGACCTCAAGAATCTCCACTGCACAGTTGCATTGTTTTGCTTTGGAAATTAAGGAGGATTTTACACCACAGATAAAAGTAATAGTTAAAAACAAACAAACAAAAAAATGGTTCATAAAAGCAACTGGGACAAATGTGCTTATTTAGAACTGAAAAACACAACAAAAAATGAATGTCAAATTCTAGCCTGAAGATTTTGAAGTAAACTCATGGGGGAAAACAACAAAAAAATTACTTTCTCTTCTTAAATCTAGTATTTTATTCTTT
>VXAV01000517.1:318385-335613 GCA_013399715.1 Alectura lathami | reverse complement strand
TTTCCCTTTATTTTTCCAGCATAAAAGCCCCAGAAACCACAAGTGAGCAGAATTTTTCACAGAAGGGCCTGTCAGAACATATGTTCCTTTCTGGTCCTATGCCATCTGATGGCCAGGGGACTCAAAAACAGCAGCAATTCATTTGAAGATGATCCAAAAGTTTTTAAGCAGACTTTTTAGTTGAAAATATTTTATTTTGTTTTCTCTTTATTGCTAGTCCCTTCCCATTCATACAGATGGTGATGTTCAAAGATCGCAGTTGCCAGAAACATCACCGGTGTCTCCTGTCTTCAGCTGCTCTGTTTTGTCTGTGCTGGACTCCTGTGCTAAATTTTATTTAACAGAAAGAAAATATTCTTGCTGGCAGCCCATTAAATTTATGTCAACATGTATTTTTTCCAGAATACTGGAGAGGAAAACCAAGATGCTACATTTACAACAGCAACTCAGCCAATGTTTACTGTTTTCCCACCTAAAAAAAATCTTACCTGTGTAGCCCAAGTCACAAAAACAGACCCCTGAGACGCAGTCCCCATGACCATTGCAGTAACTGGGGCAAGGCTCAGAAATGTAAACACCATCTAAACCGAACGGAGGCACACTCTTGTGGGAACTGCTCTCTTGGATCCAGCGGAATCGAGTCTTACTGCAGAGGAACAATAATGACAGGCATGGTAATACCCTTCCCAGCTTTAATACCTATTTCATACTTACTGTGCTCTATGTTTGAGATGAAAACTGCTTTTCCTAAAATAGCCATTTGCAAATAAGATGCAAGTGGGCGAAAGTCAAGTCAGAAAAAAAAAGATTTCTGACATCCTACAGTTTGTGTAAGTTAACTTATGGATATTTTTTCCACATTTTTTTGGGGATGTATTTTGACTTCCTTTATTTCTCTGGCCTGTATCCACCAGTGTGACTCAAAGAACAGATTACATGGTTTTACCAGCAAGAGTGAGAGATTAGATGTGACTCTAAAGATGGCTTTCAGGACTCAGTTCAACTTGAACTGCTAACTACATTTTAAAATCCCAGAACTACATTTCTTAAAGTACTTATGAAAATGATAATGGCTGTGATGCAGAGTTTACTATGGGATGGTATGATTTTGAGTAAAAAATCTCAAATAAGCTAGGTATAGGAAAAATCATCCACTGTCTACAAATAACGTCAGATAAAGTGTCCTACAGGATATGTGGACAGAAATATGAAGATTTTATTCCTGGACAACAACATGAAATTCCTGAAAAACTGTGTGATCTGATTTTTAACCTCTATAACTGGGACTGCTCCAGGGACTTCAGTGAGCCTACAGAAGTTACTCCAGCTGACCCACTGTACAGGAAATCTGTTAAATAAAAAATATTTTGGTTTTTAATTTTAAGCCTTTAACTTTCAGTTGAATCATTTTAGGTGTGCTCCAGAGTGGAGAACTGATTGAAAATCTCATTGTCAATCCAATGAGTTAACCAAGATCCTCCTTGCTACTCTGCCTAACCTATAATGTATCTATCACTTTTTTATTTACTAATCACTGGGATTTGGCAGGTACGTAATCATCATGCTAGTGCTTTGTACCAATGGATAAAATGGAATGCTGTCAGGATAATTGTGTTTTCCAAAGTGACCCATAACAAATTCCGTTTTTAACACGCTAGGAGCCTCTTCATACTCCTGATACTTTGTTTTTTAATATATTTGCACAAACTTCTTATTCTCAATCACATTACTGAACTTTATGCCAAACAGATTGCTGCTATTGATTCTGCACGGCTTGTTTTAAGTAAATCAAATCAGCTGGTGTCAGATGTGTGCAATTTGGCACCTGCCTTTATCGGCTAATTACTGAAGAAAAGACAAACTTGTTACGGTACACGCTGCTATTTCAGCTCCTTGCAGCAAAGGCACCAGCTCCCTGCTACTAAATATGCTGCATCCTGAAACTCTGCATTCAGGCTGATGAGGATCCCGTGGCCGGGGGATTGGACCAAAACCTGGGGGCAATACAAGACTTGCTGCCCAGAGAGAGAGATCAACAGGAGCCAGTGGGCTCCAGGGGATGGCTGCCGCTGCTGGCACTTGGTGCAGACAGCAAATCAGACCTTCTAGGGTCTCTTTGCTCAGTGGTAACTGTAAAGTTAATCCTGTTGAAATGGCTTATTTGATTCAAGTGACACCCTTGCTGGTGCCTCTGACCTAACTGATATGCCTAAAGAAAGACAGCACCACGAGGAAGAGATTGATGCCAAATAAATATGTTGTAGTCTCCTTCTTGCTTTGTAATGTAATTTTGCAGATGGTTCTGACACCTTTAAAATGGAAAGCTCCTTGTTTTGGAGCGCGCAATATATTTTTCCCAGACCTGCAGATTTTTAACGTTGATTTTATTCACAGCTTGCAACATTTTCCTAACAGTTTCAAAGAGCAGACAGCAAATTCACCACTGGCATCCCTGGCTTACAATGTACAGTACCTGGCTGCAAGTGACCTTGGGATAACAATAGTGATTCTTGTCCAGTCCTCAAAATCTCCTGTGTGGTACACGGTCGGCTCACTCAGCTCACGGGAGCTTCCCTCACATCCCTTGGTGCCTGGAGATGCAGGATAGCAGCCTTCCTTCACGAGCGACCAGAAGAGCCCAGCATCATGTGAGTACTGAAGCAGAACGGGAGCAGAGCTGCTGTACTGGTTAGTGCAGCCAATGTTCAGCTGCAAAAAAAAAACAACAGAATATCAGGTATGAGCTGAAAAAAACCTGTGCTGTTATTTGTAGTTGTTGGCTGCAAAGCATCTTTGACTTTTCAGTCTGGAAGGCTTAGCTCTGAACACTCCCTTTGAACCCTGCTGGCAAACAGTGACTGATGCTTAGAATCTGAGTCCTACACATATATGACATTTCTCTGTAAAAATTACCACCATTCCCCCATTCACATTGAAGGGTTCAGCAAAATGTGCGAAGAACTTAACACATTTTCAAAGGTCCTGTTACACAGCAGGTCACAAAGAGTAAACTGCACAGGCACCTGGATGCCCAGGAGGAGTGTGAAGAACTGTATCCTCTGAGCCACAACTTACTGCAGTTCACCTTGATGTGCCCAGAAGATCAGTCTGACCTCAAGGTACTCCTTGCCCTAGGCTGCAAAACCTGACACCACAGCTGAGTCATTGGCTTTGCAGAATAAACTCTGTGAGCTGCCACTGCAGTTCTGGCCTTCAGAAAAGAGCAAAATCGGATGCAGTAGAAATATGAGGGTTAAAATGTGAAATGAGAACAGAACTAAGACAAAAATCAACTGCTCATTTTAAGTTTTCAGCTTCACTTTTCATGCTATCAGAAAAATGTTAGTTTTCATTGTTTTATTGCAGAAATTCTACTTGTAACAACATAATAGAAAGTAAAACAAAATTATTCATGTAAAATGAAAAAAATTTGACAAATTACTGTCTTTGAGATTATCAATGCAAAATTATTCCAGGCGGCTATTTAAAATGGAGATTTCACAAACTCAGGAAAGTATTTAACCATATGTTTAAAATTAAAGCATGCAAATAGGACCACACATTTCTGTGCAGGCCAGTTTAAAAGCTTTCCAAAAAAGAGAGGAGTATAAAATAACGCCTCAAATAACAGAAAACTTGCTGCTTTCTGAAACATATTGTTGATGTTTTGTACATTTAGGTTACATTGCCAAGGGTTTCAGTGATGGAAAGTGTATGAAATCTTTTTAAGTATTGTTTTTTTTAGACTAAATAATTTCTGAATTCCTGTTGATTATAAAACCCAGAGAACGAAGTCTTAGTCAATCAAGCAGTGGAAAATGGTCAAGAGGCAAACAGCACCTTTCCAGGCGAAGTGATATTGACATATTGCAGTATTTTGGGTTTTAGATAGTTTGAAGTATTAAACTACAAATAATACTCATTCAGAAATTGTACTGCAGTCCCTCAGTTTGTACAGCATTTCATTAGTCAACTTTTAGAAGAAATGGGATTTTTTTTTTTTTACATATCCTATTACTTCTAACTAACTTTCCTATTTACAGAACTGTGGGAATTATATTTGAAAAGCTGCCTGTAAACATCTGATCTGTTTAATAATTCTACTTGTAAATTATTCAGTGTCTGTATCCACCAATTTTGTAAGGACCATGTATTTGTGGTGAGCTCATTAAAATTGCATTTCAGCCAACCTCCAGAATTCACCAATGGGATTTCATTATAAACTCAATAAAATTTTGATTAGGGTTCAGAAACAAGAGCTTGTCAAAGCAAATACACTTTCTTTGGAGCCCATATTTTGATGTACTGTCAGACAACTAAAATTTTTGTAAGCCCCATAAAGAAAAGAATGCTAATTGGAGCCTGTATTCATTGACAAAATAAAAGTAAATTATTTGAAAAACCCACACTGGAGTACAGAGCAGCATGTAAGTCCTTAAATAGTTTAATATACAAAAAATATACACAAACCACACTGGAGCTTTTGTAGTCACGGAGCCCCAGATGGGATAAATCCTTTTTCCCTTGACAGTGCACTAGCATTTCCTGACTCAAATATAATGACAGTCGCTTCAACCCACTTGTGAAGCTCACTGAAGAACAATAAGCCTTTAACATTTCTCCAGAGGGCAAAAAAGCTCTCCTATACCAAGGTTTTGGCTTTTAGAAAGCAGCATCATATTTTATAGTGTACCAATTCATACCTATGCTCCACACATTTTTGAACAGTATTACAATTTATTATCTTGTTCTGTATGGTGATCCAATGACATCTTGCAAGTATTGAATAAGTGGAGTTTCACTGATGCCCTAGGATCTGGAGGGACTTATATTTAAGGAATACCTTGAACTGCAGGACGTATCCAGGCTTCAGAGTTAAATCTCTAGTCACTGCAAACCGGTCTCCATCTGATTTACCAAAGAGCATGGCAGAAGGTGTGGCAGAGCAGAAACTTTCATTTTTGGTCATCCCTTCATTAGCCAGTATTAACCACACACTCAGCTGGTTCATAGGGTAATCAAATGCTGGCTTTTCGTAAAAGTTCTGTTGGAAATGAAAAGCAACATAAACAAGTACTATCTCCTTACAGTGAGATTTCAGAAATTCTGCAAAACTATCAATTTTCAAATTTTGCAATCCACATTTTCCGTAATTGCCCCAAAATTGTAACTTTCACAATGTCTTGACTCTTTGAGGAGATACAAAATTACATTCTCTATTGTAAAAATTAAGGGCCAGGTTAGTATCACATAGAGAGAGATGTAACTGCAAACACAACAAAAGGTTTATTTAAGTATACCCAATGCTTTCAAAGAAAATTATATTCAAATTAATTTCTACTAACAGAGAGGATGACTCCCATTTCATGGTGATACCTACAGACTGCTCTTGCTTATTACCTGTGGTAACGTGGGATTAACAACAGGAATGATGTGCTTCTGCTTCTCTGACAAAATGATGATGTCATCGATGGCCCACTGATCATACCCTTCCCCTGAAAACACAGGCTGCCACCAGCGAAACCTGCTGCAAGGAGTCTTGGCTGCAACTGGTAGTTCCAGATAGACAAACCTAAAGAATACAAATTCAGCAGGACTTTAAGGGAACACTGTAGAGAAATGAGGGAAATACTGCTGAATAGGGAAAAGAGACAGGAAAGCCATTTGTCCTCCCAAGAAACTACTATGTGCGATGGGCCCTGCTTTCCTGGAAATGGCTGAACATCTGCCTGCCAATGGGAAGTAGTGAATGAATTCCTTATTTTGCTTTGCTTGAGCATATAGCTTTTACCTTACCTTTTAAACTATTTTTATCTCAGCCCACAAGTTTTCTCGCTTTTACCTTTCCAATTCCCTCTCCCATCCCCCTTGGGGAGAGTGAGTGAGTGGCTATGTGGTGCTTAGATACCTGCTACGGTTACATGACAGCAATTAGCTACTGGTTGAGTCTTATTTCAGACAACATAAGCACATGCATTTATGTGTCTATTCCTTCCTGTACTCTATCTTTATACCACGTTATTTTGTACTATGGCCCCTGCCAAAAAAGATGATGCAGTATGGATTTAATTGATTTAATTCAGAACAAAATTTTACCTGGGTTTGCTGAAGTCAGAGAAATACATCTCTGCTAGCAGCTGCCAGTTGATGCCACCGTTATTGCTATACTGCAGCAGCACACCTTCTTCTCTGCTGTCTGGTTTATTGCATGAAGAACTTTCTCCTCCTATCTGGATGTAAAACTGAACAAAATCCACCCAGGTAGTGTCCAAATCCCAGCTTACCAACTGTCTTTTTCCAGCCTAAAATAGAAAGAAAAGGGGTGAGAAAAATAATATAAAATATGACACCTTCATTACAAATTGACACATTTTAAAGTCAAGCACACATGAATATTGTTCAGAAATACAGAAGACACTGAATTTTGGGTAAACATGACTTTTTTTCTTGTTTTCAGGGCAATAATTTTGCTTGGGCTTCATTATGTCTTAACTTCTCTGGTGTGTTCCCACTAGCACTTCTACTACTGCAGACCCAAGATTTCAACACAAGACAAAACTTCACTACGTGATTTCAAAACAATTATTTCATCCCTTTCCTTTTCCTCCTCATTCATTCATGGTACCAAATACCTTCAGAAGACAAAGAGCAGACCCTGGTTACCTCAAACCAACAAGGGCTAAGTGTTAAGTATTCAGCTTTTGTACGAATGAGCGTAAAACAATAAAGAGGCATTTCTGAAGTCTCATTTCTTAAGGACTGCACAGTGTTGCCAGATCACCTGGAATTATACCACTGGTAATGCCTACTGTGCTTCAGGGAGGGGAAGTGCAGCTAGTGTCTCAGAAGCATGAGCATTATTTATTTTTTGTTTTGCATTTGCCCAACAATCAAAGTCAATTATAATCAGATCCATATGAATTATAGAACCTTCATATATTTCAGCCTCAAATTATTCTAAGCTTCAGGAACCTTCAACACCCTTATAACATCCAAAAGCAGGCACATACACACACTTCTCTCAGTTTCACTTAGGCATCTTCTCTCTACTGTTCCCTGGGTCCAAGCAGCACTCTGTTGGCACAGATGGGTGACTTCACCTTCTGTTCTTTCTTTTCACATTCATGACACTCAAGGTACTATTGTTACACGATCTTCTCTACACTTTTGTGGCATTCATTTCTCCAGCTGCTAATCCAGTGTTATCTGCACAGAGAACAGCCTTCCCACATGTTGGCATCAGCCCATTTGACAGATTGCCTTCCAGCTACCTCTACCAAAGCAGTGCATGAAAGAAGGAGGTGCAGGAGTGAAGTTCATCTCCTACTCCAGAACAAGGGAGGGGCGTTTTCACTTCATGCCTCCCGTGAGTAGGATTTATTCATACACAAAACAATGTTCTTTTCCTAGTAAGTACTGTAAATCTAAAGTCTTTCAACTAAAACCTGTGGATTTAATTTCAGTTTTATAATAGCATAGCTCTGATAAAATATAGCCTTATAAAATGTAGTGAACAGCATTTCCAATGGTACTTTTGAGTTCTAGGAGGAAAAAGATCTTGGGCATCTATACTGTGGTTAAAAAGGTCAGTCAGTGCTTGTTGGCAAAAGAAGATGGAGGATATTTAACTACAAGAAGCTCTAAGGTGTAAAATCCTTTTACTACAACTGGAATACTTAACCTCTTCTTGCACCCTGCAGCTCGATGTTGAGCTTGTGGGCTTGCACAGCAACAGGTTTGTACAGTGCTGCCCACGGTGAGACAGGACACGGAGCGAGAGCAGTGTCCCTGTCAAGGTGCCCTGTGCACCTCGTGCCTGGCACAGCTCTGCCCCAACACAGTGCTGTGCCGCCACAAAACGAAACACGTGCACCTGGAGAGGGGACACAGGGATCATATTTCTGCATTCATTAAGATTAGCTGCAACCTGACTGCACAGTGAAAAATGCCTAAAAATGGAGTCGAATTGGCAACATGCCTACTGGTTATAATTTCCTAAAAATCATGATTTCCTGTCCATCTCAAAGAACAAAAAGATATTAAAAAGGTAAGCTTGGACAAAGTTGTAAAAATGATGCTTATGTGTTCAATAATATTTACATTTTTTCCCAGTCTTTCACTCATACATCTGTGATCCTTCTGACAAATTTCAAGTCTGAGATAAGTAAGTGGCATGAGTCTGCCTGGACATAAGTAACAAGATTTATGAGCTGAAATTTAAAAAAATCATCTATATTTTTTATAAGATGAGAGATGAATTTAAATTCTTTTCCACTTATCACCTATTTCCCATTCCTACTCAGGGTAAACTCAGAACAAATAAATGTTAATTGCTTTCTTTCAAAGAACATTTTGTTTCACTGGCGTTACAGCCTGGGCCCCTAGCTCATTTGTAGTCTCTACCAAATAGGTCACATCACACTGCTAGACTAATTTCTGGAAGCTGAACACTTGTGCTTTTGAAACTTTATTAGCTTACACCACTGACAATTAAAATCTGTGAAGAATACTCTGATCCTCAAAAAACTCACTTAGGACAGCTATATTGATTCAGTCTTGAATTTTGCCCTTTTTTTTTTTTCTTTTCTTTTGAATTATTCCCAGCTGAGTAAAGCCATCCTGCTGCTATGAGATGGGCTCAGTCTTGGTTGCAGCCCCAGCCTTCCCAGTGCAGCCCTGCATGGCTAATACTGGCCCACGGCACTATGCCATGGCACTGATAATCTCTTGGCAGTTTGCCTTTACAATCATTCTGCTTTTGGAGACCTATAGGAATGTGAAATTGTTTTAATCAAATCAAACTATTCCAAAAGATTCCATAACCATTGCGGTCTCATGGGCAGATATGTCCCAAGTGACTGAGTGAGATCTGGCTGTAAAACTATTCTGAGTACATTTTCCATATCTGTATCATCCCTACCCCCAACTGATTCTGTTTGCAAAAGAACAAGGTTAATTGACAAAGGGCATGAGTTACATAAAACCTCAAAGAAATTGCAGGGGCTAATTGCAAACACACTTACAATTGATTAAAATGAGTTGTAAAACAAAAGATAGAGGGTTGGCAGAATAAAGGCAACATTAATTCTGGTGGCAGTAATTGATTAATCATAGAATCATAGAATGGCTTGAGTTGGAAGGGACCTCAAAGATCATCCAGTTCCAACCCCCCTGCCGTGGACAGGGCTGCCAACCACTAGCTCACTAGATCAAACTGCCCAGGAACCCCTCCAGCCTGGCCTTGAGCACATCCAGGGATGGGGCATCCACAACTTCTCTGGGCAAATTAAGGCAGTGAACATCAGACATTCAAATAAAAAGTGGCTATCTGAGCAACAGCAAAGAACCAGCCTGTGAACATGAGCTCCCAAAACAATACAGAACTGTTGGGCAACTACAAAAATAATTTTTGTAATGTTTATCACCATGGCCACTCGACACCTTGAAAAAGATCTAAACAGAAATTAGCCACCTTCAACTGATGACACACAGACTGCTACTACACAAGAAATGAATGATAACCTAACCCTTAGAGATCAATAGAAAGAAGCCAAGAATTTCTAAATGAGATTTTCACTCCTCCTTAGCAGAAATCAGAAGAAAGATCATAGCAGGTTAATTCTAATTTAACAAACCACTTTGAGAATCTTGGCATAAGGAACCGAGCCAGAAGGAGAAACATCTAACAGAGAAGACAATTATATAAAGAAACCCAATTATCACAATTAGCTAGTTATACTGATTGGTCTATTATGAAATTTTCAGCACAGAGCTGCATTTCCAGGGGAGGTAGATGTGAGACTGTGTAGGAGTGCTGAAAACGATGAGTTAGATTTTTGTAATGAGGTAAACAACACATGATTACACAGTGTTGCACACAGGGTTATTCTACTGGGATTAATCTGGTTCTCATGACAGCAGCGGCAGTTTGATCAAACCCTTAAAAGAGAAGCACATAGCTGCATTTATACTCTTCCTTTCAATTAATGGCAACAACAACAGAACAAAACAAAAAAACCCAACCCAACAGAATTAGACCTGAGGAGCAACAATGAAAAACAGATTTCTGATTAGAGCCCATAACCTTACATTTGATTGCAAAGATCCCTTTTTGTTTTAGTTATAATTGCTATTAATTAGCAGAATCCCCTATATCTTTTTCTTGCTATATTATTTTTATCTGTAACACATCCAAGCCATACAACAGAGGATTCTTGTACAGGCTAGCCATGCACTTTCTAAAAGCCTGGAGGGGCTTCTTTTAACTAGTTTTGGTCCATTGACCTCAAATTAAGCTCCTTGCCCTCCCTGAAAGCCAACTTTTCTCAATGCCTTACCCGTAACATTACAGAACAGAGATAAATGAGAGTTGAGGGTTGCTGAGAAAGAACTGAGTCTTAAAATATAAAATGCACAATTAAGACAGTACTAATATATGCACTTCCCAGCACGCTGACAATTTGCTTCTTCCCATTACAGCTGGTATTTCTTGGACAGACAATGAACATGTCACTCCCTATCTCTTTTGATTGCTTTGTTTTTTACCTGCAGAGCACAGCTGTGCTGTTTAATGCACTTCTCATACTGCATGCTGCTGCGCCTCAGAGCTTTCTGCCACCTTTCTTTTCTTTACACATAACCCCATCATGTTCCATTCAAATCTACATTACCATGTGCCTTTCTCAGTTTCTCATCCCTTATTGGTACCTTGTTGAAGTAGAGCGAGGAGCCAGATGAGATGACCCCACAACCTTCTTCAGGCTTTACAATCTCTCCCCCAATAACTTCCTGCCACTCGGTCTTCAGGCCATCTGGGTTCTCAAAATCAGACATGATAGTTGAAGGAAGGGGATTTTCAGGCTGACACTCAGTACCCCGAAACCCTGAGTCACACCTGGAAGGAAGCATAAACATAACAAGATTTTAAAGAACTTATTTAATGCTCACAATTAATTCAGTCCTTTTAAAATTACATGTTAAAAAAAAAATCGTTCTGGAGTTGGAATTTTGGATGCTGGAAACAAGCTGGAATTGCTGATAACTTGAAAAAAAGCTACATTTTACTTCTAAAAAACATCCAGTGTCCAGAAAGTTTAAAGCTGGCAGGCAGCACTCTGTGCCTTTGGTACTGCAGCTGGTCTGCAAAGCAGTTCTGAGCCGGTTCCTGGTGTCCTTCTGATCCAGTGAAACAGCTCCAGCAAAGATCTACGGTTCTTTGTGCAAAGAGCCACCGGGACATCTGCAGCAGGGCAACCCTGTGCCACTGAAAACTGCTCCACCGCCTGGATCTCCCAAGGGTAGGAGCTCTAGGGCAGAGAGGTGTGGAGCACCCAGCTTTTAATGCTGCTTTCATGGTTGAACCCTCACAGTGTGTTTTTATTATTATTATTATTATTATTTTTAATCTAAAAATAAGAAACACAGCCAAAAAAAGAAAAAAAGGTAATACAAAATAACAGAATACGTAAATATTGAGATAGAAATCGCCTGTCAAACTGGCAAATGCTTTGTACCTGCAAACGCCATGGTCACACCAGCCGTGTCCACTGCACATGTTGGGACACTGCTGTCCGATGTAGATGTTGTCTAAGGCCCATTCATCCTGTGCTGTGTAGTAGCACTGACTCCAGCGGAAACGTGTGGCACTGGACCTTAAAACAAATAACAATGCTTTAATTTGGATGCTTTACAGAACTACAGGAAAACAAAAAAGCAACTATAAAAGGATGTTGATATTACAATCATTGTCCAGACTGTAAGAACTGCTACAACCAAAGACAGATTATTGGAAATGAACTATCTATCAAATGTCCCTTACTGAACAGGAGTACATGCTGGACTTGGAAATTAATAAATAATGACATTTCTGAGGAAGCTTGCACAGGTGGTACAGACACTTTTTGCTTAATGGCCACATTATTTTAAGATACATCTACCAATGAATATTTTCAGATTTTTATTCAGTACCATTCTGTGAGGCTGAAAGGATGCAAAACTAGAAAGCTGGATCCAGAGTGTGACTTTGATCTTTATATTTTTGGCCATGGTTAACAGGGTATAAATGTTTCATCTGATCCAGTGAAAAGATATTTATTATAAAAATAATCTTTGAAATTGAACTTCTTGAGTTTAAGCATTTCTCCACTTTGAGAACTGGCTATTTCCATTCAACAAGTTGACTGTTTTTTTATTGGATACTGAGATTTATTTTTTTCAAGATGATACTGAACTAGATCATGCTAACATATCTTTGGTGACATTACAATCATCAGTTTTTGAGAAAGATTCTGCTAGATTCTGCTTCAAAGCACCTATCTGCAAATAGCCTGCTCTTGGCCAACTACTCAGACAAAATCCACAACACTCAAGGTCTGCGGTGGCTGAAGCTGGGGAGTCATTGGATTAGAAGATTTACCTACACGCAACTAACCTCTGCATAGCTGTAATATTATTCAAGCAGAAAACCTTGCTGTGGTTTCTCCTTTCTAGTTAAATAGTTTATCTTCAACAGCCTTATTTATCTTACTATAAAGGCATTATGAATGAAAAGATATGAATTAAAATAGTGCTTGATGCTGACCCTCCAGGCAGTTGCGTCCAATGTAACATAGACATTTTCCAAGCTGAATGACCCCTGCTAGCCAAACCCAGACAGACATCCACTACCCTCCAAAACCACAGCTGAGGAAAAAAACTGTCATTAGAAGAGCAATTTTTGTCACCACCAAGCCTTTCCAACCTCTGCTGACAGCCAGTGCAAACCTGATGGGCTGCAGGCATTGGCTGGTGGCAGCTCCCAAGCACAGGGATACTAACTAAGCTGCTGGTGGGCTGGGCACCATCTTGTCCATGTTAATATAAAAGTGACTGGCCCCACAAGGAAGGTGAGGAAAAATGCTGCATGTGAAGGGAAATAAAAATGGGATTTTTTTTGTTGTCATGGAGCAAAAGGAGCTGAACTGGCTGCTTGGCGGGTCTGGCAAAACAGGAGGATTCAGGGCAATGTGGTCAGTGGAGCTTGGTTGTAGAGCTGTGGAGGGGATGGACAGGGAAAGCAAGGCTGGCAGCAGTGAATTAAAAAACAGACACTAAGCTGGGATGGGCTCTGTCTGTCCATGGTTCGACAGGGTGGGCTAAGGAAGAGAAGAAGAAAGTTCCTACAAGAAGTAGGAGATTCTTTCCAAGCTTGTTTCTGAGCCATATGGCTATGGTATGATGGCATGGGATATAACGCTCTTATTTTAAGTTAAGGAAAAAAACCCCTTCCTCCACCCTGTGGAGTTCATACAGAGTAAGATGTTAAGACAATTATTGTAAAGGTGGCTGAGCCACCTGCTCACATGCATGGAAGTAAAAGAACGGACACATGAGGCCTGAACAGCTAAAATGGACACTTGAGGCACAGCTGTTATGCAGCCAGTCACACAGTAGAAACATACAAAGACTAGATTAATACATGCCTTGAGAATTTTTTAGAATTCAAATAAATGAACTTCTTTAAAAAACAAGTGAAGCTGCCCAAGGGTTTGATTTTTAATTGAAATGACCCTTGTTTTCTGTTTTAAATATCTGCTTCATACTGAAAATACTGTATGTATTTTTACAGCATTTAGAACTAATCTGCAGGGGCAGATCTGCAGATTAAATACTCCCTCAGGACACAATGTATTGATGGGTTATTTTACAAGAGCTATGAATTATCCATTAAAAGTGCACAATTTCAGAAATCTGCTCACTAAGGACTTCCTAAGCGTGCAATAGGCACAACATACAGTAAATATTCACTGCAATTATTTAGTGTTTATTTTCTGAGCCAGCCAGCATATCGCCACAACAGCATTGCTCATGTTCACTACAATGCATCCACAGCACCTCAGGGGGCTCTGACAGAGACTGTGCTCTGCAGAGAGCAGTTGTAGCTGGTAGTTAATCTGGTGTGCACTGAGGGAAATAGCAATACTGATAAAGGCTCTAAAGCATACAAAGAAAAAAAAAATAAAAGACCTCTCAGCACAATAAAACTGTGTCACATTGTCTGTGGCAGGAGTGGAAGCCTTGGCAGCCTTGTTTTTTGCTAGAGATTTGTGGGCAGAGCTGCACAACCCTGCAGGCCCATGGGTAATTACAGTTACATGGGGGTATTCAGAGTGACACAGGGGCAATTTGGGTATCCCAGAGAAGTCCCTTACAGCCAACAAGTGGCAGAGAGCCCTGAGCAGCGTTCCTGGTGCTGCTTGGTGTGGCACGGACACCATTTTACAAGCCACTGCTTCCTGCAAAACTCCTTGCAGGGCTGCTGCATGGGTGTGTCATGGCCACCTGTGGGATGCCAGGTTCACAGCCACCCTACACCACCAGCAGGGAGAGACGACCTATGGCTGAGAACACTTCAAGTGGGCAGGGGGTACTGCTAGCTGCAAACAAAGTGAGCTCTCTGTCAGAGACAGCTTCGCCACTACACATCCCCTGTCCCCCAAACGCAGGGCGGTGGCAGGGGCCTGGCAGGAGGCGAGCCCTGCAGGGCTGCACGCAGCCGCAGCTCCCTGGAGCTCGGGCTCCTCTCTGGGTGAAGGGGGATGCGCGGCTGGCCGAGGTCTCCACCGCAAAAGCGACGCTGCTGGAAAGGCCATCCTGCGTGCTGCTTCTGAGAGCATTACAAAGCTGCTCGGCACCTCAATAATAACAACAGCTTAAGAGGATTATGCTGTTAACAATGGTAATTGACTATTTTAAAAAGCCATGTTAATTAAGGAAAGAGAATAAGAAGATGAGTGTCAGCTGCATTCTCAGTGATAAAATACTGCTTTTCTGGACAGTTACCATTTGAACACCTATTCAAATGGACAGCATACATTGAGGAGTTACAAAAGCATTTTATTACAAGCAAGATAAACCTCTCCAATTCCTCTATTTCCTCACAACTTTTTTTTTCCTAAATGGCTAAAATGATACTGGAAGATACTTTGGCTTTCTGGTGACATTTTGTCTAAGCTGGACTGATGTCAAATAGAAGTCACTGTTGTTGCATGACATTTTACAAAAGCAAAAGGAAATTGTGGTGAGTCCCAGATGTCTTGCAAGTGAAATGAAGTTCTTTCTGTTATAAATTTCTTCAGATATGTTATTTAAATAAAACCATTGTCTTCTCTCCTGATATTAAAAAAACTAAATATCCAATGCAAATCTGTAGTTGATACAATTACATTTGCTACCTTCTGAGTTACCATAATTACATTTACCCAATTATCCTGGAACACTCATGCAGTCATTAGGTGTTGATTTGTTTATGAAGTCAGCAACTGACAGCTGCTTGTATCTCATTAAGGCCTGTTCATATGTAAATGTCTTCCATAAAACTGAAATTAATTTTCTTCAGTGTTAGAAATACTCAGCTGAAGCACAGTACAATTCCAGTGAGCAGGTGCATACTTTCCATTTCTGCAACACAACTCTCACAGTTGCAGCCGATTTCCTACTGGACTAAATTTTGGATAACATGGGGATCTTGTAAACTTGTGCATGCCAGATGCTGAACATCTACAGATGTGCAAAAATACCAACACACACAGAAAGTTTTACAACAGAACTAAGTACTCTTATGAGCAATTTTCTGGCTGTATGAGCACAGTAACACAGCCTGAGGTACAAACTTACAGCAAAGAAATATGCATGCAGGGATAAGACCTCAGGAGATGGTAGCAGAGCTGTACAGGAGTGTGAGGGCATATTGAGGCCACCAAGACCCAAAGCCTCGGTCCTTGCCTGTAGCTGCTCTGCACTGCTTGTCCTGGCCATTATTAATGTTTTGTCTGTGGATGCTTCTAATAGTGAGTAGGGAGCGAAAAGTTGGGGAGAGGAGATGAGAGGAGGAGGGAGGAAGGGTGGGAGCCAGCCACAAAGCTGTGTGCCAGAGGGACTCTGACCACATATTCACCAGCAAACCTTAGGCCCATAAAGGCAGAAATCTGCCCTCTGTTAGTAACTGCACTTCAAGAATACAAAAAAAATCACCTCCGAGTCTCAACCCCAAGGACTGACTGAGAGTTGCTGGTGACAGAAGGGTGAAAAGGAGAGCGACTGAGGTCAACGTTGTGTATCAGATTATTTCCAGTGGGAGGTATGCAGCCATTCTTCCCTTTAACCCTGATTACTTGGTAGCACAACAGTCCTACTGAAAATGTGTTTTATGAAGAGCAAAGTAATGTTCAGTGGTAGTTTGTACCTTAATTACACATAAAACTCTTATAACAGACAGGAATCCTTTCAGATACAAGACAGAGAGTGAAATATTTATGATTTCCGCAAGCATAACATGGTAACCTGACTATTATTTCACTGTAATTTTTCCCCACAGCCTCCTAAATTAAAATTAAATTATTTGCTTCTGTCACCTCATATGCTAAGGAAAATTATTAGATCTTTAATAAAAAAAAGCTCCCCAACATTAGTACTAACATCAATTATACAACAAAGTGTATAATAATAACTTTGAGTACAGTCTATGTCATATAAATAAATTTTAAAATAACAGCCTACTTTAGAATACATCCTGCAAAATTCTAGACACATTTTAAAACTCCTGAGTTCCTCCATGATCCACAGATTTTACAGCTGATGGTACACAGCAACATATAAGATTTGGCACATTATGATTATAGACAAAGTTGTGCCATTTGGTATTATCTGAGCTGGTTTGCTTTAAAGATTTAGTTTTTGTCCCTGATGTTTCGTATGGAAATACGAAAATCTGCATATTGGTTTTACTGAAAGAATGGTAAGCGTTTTGGAAAATGGTACCATCGCTGGTTCTGCTGAGGCTATGCATAGTGCAGAAAAATGGCAACAGACAGGAAAACACAATGACGACTTAATCTGTGAAAGCTGCTGTTAGCTGGAACTGAAGCAAGGAGCAGCAAATTGGAATAATTTAATTCTCAAACACAGGAAGTGGGTAAAGGTTAGTGAGATTTACTACAACCTTCTGTTCGTATATTATAGTAAAGCTTTTTAAAATAAATAATGGAAGAAATAATCTAGTTAAATAAACTGTTAGAATGGGCAAAAAAAGTTTGATTACAGCAAGATGAATAGTACAGGACTTTCTGGTTATACATATACATATATATATATATTTTTTTTTTTCAAAAGAAAAAGCTATTTTTGAAGACGTGCTATAAAAAGAAACAAGAGGTAAAAAATTCCCAGAAATGAATCATTAGTTATTGTTT